>CABFOQ010050060.1:0-33997 GCA_900660455.1 Gephyroberyx darwinii | reverse complement strand
AGGACAAGAGCAGCATGCAATTACGTGTGATGTGATGTGTAGGTGGCTGTGAGGGGTATTCGCTCCAAGGGACTCCAGTTTTTTAAACACAGCCAAATGACTTTGGACGATGGTGTTGCTGTATGCTGTTTGGCAGTATACGGCGCAAAACAAGAAAAAAACACATTAAGCCTTTGGCAAATTTTCGAAATGACTTCAAATTGACTTTACTATGAAAATAGATCTGCTGGCCCACACACACTCACACACACACATGTACGCAGGCACACAAACAGACACACACAAACACAATTAAACACACAGTGCCATACAAGTGAAGGACTGGGCAATGTGCAGTAGAGCCCTAGGTTGTGTCCTGGATGAGCCCAGAGCAGCACCAACTCCAGCAATGGGAGTGGAGCTCATGGGTGAGAGAGCTTATAACATCCTCCCTCTCAACATAGAGCTGCCTAGGGAGCAGCTAGAGGGAGCTACAATGACAGCCACTCTAAAAGAAAGTAATCTGGGACTTTCCTCTTAATTACCACCATAGCTAATAAAGTCCAGCATCATCTATTAAATGCTATCAAGTTGTAATACCCGGTGATAGTCCTTATAATCACACCCTGCCCCAGCGGGCCACGCTTAATCAGGAAGACAGAGTCTCTGTTAAATTTACATCCCACAAGGGGAATCAGCCTCTGACAGCACATTTCTCCTTTCCAATTAAGGTTGCTTCAAAGCAAACCCACAACACCGGAAGTATAAAATCTTTATGGTGTAAATCTATGCAGATATTTGACGTGAGATCTGAAACACCTTTGTCTTCTTTTGATGACAGGACAGCCCAGCCTTGAAATCAGACTGCATTTTTAAGTTCAGGGCCATGGGCTATGACCCCAAATATGAGGGGTAAGAAATGTGATTTGGCACCTAAGCAGAATCCATCTCTACACATAATGTCACAGGCACCAGACCTCACAGGAAAGGGATATATACTTATCTAGTGCATTCTTATTTCCCTGTACTGCTCAATCAGCATTGAAGCTGCTACTAAACAATCAGACTATCTAGCAGTAAAATAAATCCAATTGACAATAACGTGGTGAAAATGCTCATGTAGTGTAGATGATTTCCTCAATAGTATTACATCACATCGCTCTTCTATTATGGCATGGTGTGGCAGTTAACACCCACAGCTTTTCTATTTCTTGAGATAGTGGGAAGGCTGAGAGTGACACAGTACGGGACAGGCACAGGAGTGAACTCCTTGCTGGGTATCGATCCTAGGTAAGCAGTTGCTCCAGAGGCAGCTGTCTCAACCCAACGACCACATGCCATTTCTAAGCACTTGTCATCATTCTGATATATGAAATACTGCAATGTCTTAATGTTTGGTGAGGATTGCACACAAGGGTTAGTGAGATAGTCTCCCAACTGGAGACTACCTCACTAATACCTGTCTAAGTATCCCTGAGCAAGATACTTACTCCAGGAGCTTCACAAACCGGCTGACCCAGGACCCCAATCAGACAGCCAAGACAGAGTTTCCCTCTAGAGGAACAAAAAGTAGAAAAGATATCTGGTCTTCAACCTATGGCACTGGCACCCCCTGTTGTCAAGCTATGGTATAACCATTTATTCCTCAACAAAGCTTTTTGGACAGAAAATATTGTCAGGATATCATCAGGTTTAGAATACATTTAGATATTATCGCTTAATAAGTGAACGTTTTATATTCACGTGGCATCAGTCCAGCATGTGGCCCTATGCTATAAGTGCATTGGCTGTGCTCAGAGCTGTCCATGGTCCTGAAACAGAAAACATTCCCAGGCTGTTTTGCAGACTGCTCCTCTTTGAACTGCTCTTATCTTACTGTGCTTAACAAAATTATGCAAACTGTCCTCAATTGGTGTAATTGTGTTCCAGCATTTCCAATAGCGCCACTCTGCCTTTGGCATGTACCTCAGCCCATTACTTGAGCATGAAAGAAATGTGAACACGGAGTTCTAAAATGCTAAATTGTCCAATTATGCCGACCTTTCATTATATAGTGGAAAGCATGTTTTTTGCAAAAATTTGATTTTCTGATCATTTTTACACTTATACCTCATCCACATCTGTGAGTGACAAGCATTTACTTTAGAACACTTTGCAAGTAAGTTATAGACAATCCAAACACTTAAAGAACATCTAAAGGGTAATATATATGATATTATTGGTTGTTGTTGTTTTTAGTACTATATGACCTGGGAGAAAATATAAATGGGAGTCATAGGTGAGACTTCAACATGTCTCTAATTTCACAATAAACTAGCAAAAAGTAGCAAGGTGTGCAGAAGTGTGTGTAGTGATTACCAGAGAGCCAAAATGTTTATTTATTTATGTTCATGTTTAGTTATCTGTAAGCCACACAGGCATCTGGGTGGACAACACAAAAACCAGAGATTGCAGAATCTCATCTGTGCCTGTAGGGGGCACTGTGACCACATCTAGTCACTTCTGGAAACTGATGAGAAGACACCTGCTTAAGTTCATGCAGAGTTAAGCAGTTTGGATGAAAAAAAGACCTTAGAAACCAAAGCCATCTCTATAACATTACATCTGCTGCACCCCAGCAGGGGAGTAAAAACTGGGACAGGTGACTGTGTGAGATTACATCCGAGTGCTGATAGGTGATGAGGTGACCCACATGCACAGATACATACAGTACACTTGCATACATACAAACATACACACATATATGCACACAGCCACATTGAAAGGTCTTAGGCGAACACACACGTAGAGTGTGCACACACAGTCATGCACATATTAGGTGAAAATAAGTGGCAGGCAGCTTCGCTAGTTTGGCACACAGCATGACAGTCGTTTGGAGCATCAGCCCTTTGTGATCACTTCTCACTCTCTCCTCTCTTTCCTCTCCCTCCTGGGGACATTGTTAGAGAGGATCTGTCACACTGTGAGGCAATCACACACTTTTCCCTAGCACTTCTTTCTTTTTTGGTTTGGTTCTTTTTCTAGTGACACCCTTTGTAGCCAGATGACAAAAAACATAAGCTATGGGGTTGTAGACTTTGGCCTGAAGGGGCCATGTACTCTATGTCTGAGGCATACATGAGGTGATCTCACATGCTGGTGTTTTCATTGTGATCCATGTCCCATGCTGCTGGGTCCACTCCATAGCTGTTATATATATTATATAGCTATTGGGATCACTCTGTCACATAACTATGGCTGTCTGTCTGATCAACTAATCTACACATAACCAGTTCAGCACTTTGTCTGATTAATTTTTAGCATCCTGAGCTCTATGTAACATCCCTTAGTCTGTCTGATTAATCTGAATCACTTCACCAACTCTGCTTACCTTTACATCATAGCAAGCAATCTGTTATGACTGAACCATTAACCTTGTGCTCACACATGTATCATTGGCTATGCATTTCCAGTTACTTTACACCTAGGCAGTAAGTTAAGGTTAATTAACATGTATAGCAATCAGCCACTCCATTGAATTTCTCTCTTCACTTAATTGTCTATTTTTGATCTCTGGTTGGGATGCAGCTTCAGCCAGCGAGAGCAGCACTCCCAGGTTAAGTAAGGGGTTTGGGGTCAAGTATCTTGCTCAAGGATGCTTGGACTGGAATGGCTGAACAGGGGATCAAACCCGGGTCCTTGAGTTGGGGGACCAGCTCACTCGCCCTTCGTCGAATCACCTAAACAGAGTAATGAAAGGGATGTTATCTGAGGTCAATTCGTCTGAGCCCCAGAACCCTGCTGGGTATCAGGGCCTGCTGGACAGTTATGAGGATCACTGCTACTGTAGAAACAGACTTACTGTCTCCCTACCAGGGACATGGGACACTAAAAGGGATTTGTTTTTCTTTCCACCTTGGAGACTGTGCTATGGAAACTGCCAGTGAATAATTGTAAAATAATACGCCAAACACCTCAATTATGCAGACATTTAGTGACGAGAGCCATTTGGCTTGAACGCAATTGAGGCTGGCAGGCTGAGAAAAACTGGGCATAGGTCTCTCTGCTTTTTGTGGTAAAACATTCAAAGCCAGGGTAGAGGTTCATATAAACACAGTGTTTTGGCTTCAGCAGAAACAAATGGTAGAGCTTATAGTGTGGAAATACAGCTGTTGTTGTGACAGTAAGAATATGATTAATTCTTTCTCACCACACAGGAATGGTATTTAGTGGTTGCCAAGGGGAACGAAGGGGTTAATTATCCACTGTATAGCCACCTTATGATCAGGCTTCAGATCTCCAACTGTTTGTCTTTGATGTATTGAGACTGGATGCTCCGTCCACCCAGAGGGCTTTCAACACTGATCAAACTGGTATCTGATCAACCAGCGAACCCATCTTCCACTCACTACAGCAGCAGGTGTTTGGAGGACCTTCAAAAGGCCTGGAGCAGGTGTGTGCTGTCAGTAGTGGAAAATACACAGCTCCACTTCTCAGTCTTACCTCAAGCACCTACAGCATACAGGAGGATAGTGAAAAGTTAGTGTTGGAGGACAACAGTATTCTGTATTCCCAGAGCCACTGTTAGGCTGGAAGAGCTATTTTCTTCATTGGTTGGTGATAGAATTGTTAAAATGAGGCAATTTATCATTCCAGCGTTTTCATTGTGTTACCTTAAGAGAGCTTTTTTCATTATAAGGAACTCTTATTATTATAAGTGCAGTGTAAGTAAGACAGGTGGCAAATGTCACCTGAGCTCATGTTCCATTCTCCGCAGTAATTACCCTGAATTCACAGTGAGGAGAGGTGACTTACATATGAGGGTTGTGTTGTGTTGTGTGTACAGTTGTGTTTCAAGCCATTTGCACCATTTGGATAGCATATACAATTAGACTTTAAAGCTACAAAGACTTTCAACTCCTCTTTCCTATTTACAGTATACAGTATACTGAACTCATTATTAATGCCTGCTAGAAACCAACTTTCCGTTTCTATTTCATCTCCCCACAATCATCATAGCATTATTAATCATTGTGAATGTATTCATTCTGAGCCACAGGGCACAATAAAAGCCCTACAAAATAGTTTTTCTTTTGGCAGACATCGGAGATAAAATTACATTTACAATGTCAAAGCTTTAAGGTGTTCAGTATAATTAAATTCCAGTGAGTAGGAATGAGTACTGTCCTTGATTGTGCATAGTAAGCACTGGGGCAATGGGGTCTACGCACTGGTTTGATTTGAATACGCAGTGTGATTAAGTGGTTGTTCTGTAGATGTAGTGGGCTGAGGGATGTGGACCAGTCAGCTCCCTGAGGGGAGGGGGAGGTCCAAGCCTTCCTGGATCCTTCTGTACTCCCCCATTGGCTGTCGCCTCTAATCCATGTCTACTTCTTCCCTAATTGCCTGATTTCCTGACCCACGTCGAACACTTTGTACACTGGGGGTTGGGGGTTATAATAATGACTTATAGTGACATCCATGGGGAAGAATCCCTCCCTTGGCTATCCCGGCTCACACCAACCAACTGCAGCGCTATCGCAGATCTCTTGACTTAATACTTAATTTAAATCCTCATATTGTACTGTGCAACAGTGTTTCACCCAGAATATATTCTTGATGGAGTGGAAAGACCCCTGAAACAGTGCTTGGGCCATGTGATACCAAACCTCTTCCCTGGGATTGATTTTTTTTAGTCTATTATCTATATGAATCTATATGAATCTGAATGAATCTGTAAAGGCTTGAAAAGCATTCTGAAACTTAATTTACTACGCCAATAGTATGAAGTATATATCAATACCATGTAAATTGTTATGGGATTTCTGGGTTCTGAAGTGTAGAGGATCAAATTATACTAGTAACTTTGATGTTTTTATTTTTATTTTTTTCATTCTGAGCGAACAATGTAAAGGATTTTGTGTTGATCATTTTAAAGGGAAAGTACAGGGTGTCTCGCACAGAAGTATTAATATACTCTTGTCAGTTGCTGTGTTTTGAAAGAGTACATGAGAGGGGCAACATGAAATATCTTTTAAGTCATTGCCGGATCTGTTCATCATGTCACGCTGTTTGAGATGTTTTACAGAGCGACTCTGTCACTCTAAGAGATTTTACATAGAGGCTCTGCGCCACTCAGGAAAAACTCTTCATCCAAGGGTTTTTCCATGCTTGCATACTGTTATTGTTCACCGTTTTTGAAATGCACTTTTGTATTCCAGAGGCAATCAACTGCTTACACCCTCACGGTCATTAGTGACGGTGAGCACTCCAATAATCTATGAGACAGAAGGAGAGCGAGACTCAAGGAGAGACAACAATGATGTGCTACTTCCAGTAAAACTATGATTTTGATGTGTAACCGCAAGTAAACAAACTTATTCTATTCACTGGATCCCTCGGTTAGAGTCTGATAAAGATGTCGACACGTTCTTTATCTCTCACTTACTGCGTGCAACTGATCTTGTCTTGGGAAATTAAAGTTTTCTAACCATTTAATGTAGCTAAATGTATTTGAGCTCACACAGAATATCTCAGTCAAGATGACTGATGCAATCTATTGATTAATATAGCTAAGAAGCTTCCTGCTTTATGGTTAAAATAGTGGACATTCATGTGAATTAAATCTATCTCAGTCTTCCTAACCACAATAATAATTCTCTGAAGATCAAATGTAATTGCGATGACAGAGTTCAGCCCTCAGTGTGGATTATTCCCATTTGAACCATTTCAGACAAAAGGGATCAGCTGTCAAGCATTCACCAATGAACTTTTCTCTCTAAGATAGCCCAATTAGCTGTTCTTTCACAGCTCTTACAAACTACAGAAGTAGTATGGGGCCTCAGATCTTGAATTAGATTCATCCATTTTGGTCTTTTTTTGTTCTCGCTCTTCCTCACCCTCTTCTTCTGACAGATCTGTTCAGACTTAGTGGCTTTTGTTACTCCTGCCTCTCTCAACAAGCAATTCTCTCTCTTTCTCTCTTGCACTCTCCCTGTCTGTTGTAATATTAACAAATCCATCTCCCTATCTAGATCATATATATCTTCAAAATACAAGAAGACACATTAAGCTTGTGTGCACCCACATCATCAATATTCAACCCATCAGGATACATAGCTTTAATCCCAAGTTTTACCCAACAACAAACAGTGAGGACGCTTTGCTATAAAAAGCAAGACAGAATGAGACAAGCTGTGTGAGAGAATGTAATTGTTGCTATGCGGTTATGCGAGTACAAAACCAAGCAGAATATCTTGGAGGCTAAACTGTGCTGCTCTCCCCCTGCTGGCTTGCCTCGGGCTCCAGCCCCCACCTCCCTGCCACAACCACCCCCGATTCACAAACCCTGATAACCTCCTTGGCATCTCTTACCCCCACCCCCAATGCAAAACCAGGAAGTATTCTTAGCATGTACACCACACCTAGCAAACCTTTGCTACAATATCAATCAATGGGCTCAAAGTTGCCAATGCACAATTATTTGGCTTTTATCTGCTGTCAGCTAAGCAAACATTTGACCAAAACAGGTTGTTTACTCAATAAACTCTTCCTCACATTCCATGCATGGTTGCACTTGTTTGTTTCCCCCTTGCCTCAGATAACACAAACCCTTTCCAAATTAATCTCTAGTGCCACACAGTAAGCTCTCTTGATTTTTGTTGCAGTGGCAGCAGAAACCGCCACACATGCTTTTCTTCTCCTGGTCCCTGCCTCTTTTTTCCCTTGAAAATAAGAGACAAAGAGTAGAGAAACACTATATAATATAAGGTAGACAGAAAGATATAGAGAACGAGAGACAGGGACAGAGAGGGTGGGGCTGACCTGGTTTTAAACTGAGGGAAACGTGTCAGAGGGGTTGATTGATGGCCAAACTGTGGTCTAGACCCTGACACATATATTCACATATACAGTATCTAAGAAACACCAGTCACACAAATGAAAAGAGACAAACATAAAGTAAGTGAAATAATGAGGATAATGGCAGTAAAGCACACATATTAATTGAGCCATATACGTCTGGTTCAAGTAGCAAAAGTCTCACCGAAAATCTCGATCATAATTTCTACATCTCCCTGGACTCCCAGAATAGTGTCACAGTGGTAAGCACTGTCGGTGATGACCAGAGGTCCACAGCTCCTCTCATACACAAATAAATCAGGACTTCTTCGTTAGGTAGTATGGTTATGCTTTGAACTTTTGCGTCATCTTTTTACAAAGGATAGTGTAAAGAGGGTTTGGGGGATAAAATGAACCATGCCCCATTCTCTCTTTCTCAAAGTGATGGTCAGAAAGCCTTTTACTTCACCTTCATTCCTCAACTGTTATTTATTTTAATTTAAGTAGTTAATTATTCTGATGTGTGATAGAGTAGTCAGAGAGATAAACTAATTACAAGAGAAGAAGAAGAATACTCCATTAAAACATGCAGTTTTCAAGCCATTGTGATACTAGGTCGATGAAACTTAATTTACTACGCCAATAGTATGAAGTATATATCAATACCATGTAAATTGTTATGGGATTTCTGGGTTCTGAAGTGTAGAGGATCAAATTATACTAGTAACTTTGATGTTTTTATTTTTCATCTATATGTTATAGAGCCATGTACATTGGGACACCTGGAAAAAAAACACTTGAATAGTAAAATGTGTGACTGTGTTTCTGTGCCTCTTTGCTATTTGGACCCCATGTGAGCCTAGCTTGTAATACCCGCAGGCAAAGTGATGCTGTGTAGTGCAACACACCAGAGTAAGTTGCTTCGTTTTATTGTTATTTGTTTCTAAAAAGGCATTTCTATCTTTGTTAATTCATGAAACCAACCAAACTACCTACTCATGAGAGCTAAAAATACAGTTGGAGGTTTGATACAAAGCCTTGAATAATCACGTGAATACATTCAACTTTCTATGGGCAATCAAATGAACAGCTGACAGCTGACAACAAAATGAGCTTATTAGCTATGTTATGTATGGGAGAGATATTACGTTGGTTTATTTCCCTTGATTGCTATGAATGCCATTTCTGACTTAAATAACTGGCCATTCACAAAATTGTAGACGCTAATCATACACAAACTCGCAATCACCTGGTCCGATGGCGGTGAGATTGATTTCAATTGTTTTGCACCAAACACCAAGACAAATTCCTTGTATGTGAAAACATATTTGGCAATAAACCTGTTTCTGATTCTGATTCTGATTGTGATTCTGATAGAAGAACATATACCACCGCACAAAAATCTACAGCATTGCTCAGTTTTCAGAGCATAAACACAGTTTTAAACTTATCAAGCATGAGTTCTGAGAAAGGGCCACTCAACGCCCTTTTCCTTGATTTTTGGAAAAGAAGCCCTGGGAAGTTTGAATTGAATGATCACTCTCATTCTTTTCTTAGCGTAAGGATAGACCAGTTAGCTCATAGCTCAGGGTCCTGCTGATGGGTACTAGCATCCTGCCTACATGTCTTGTTCTCTTGGTCTACCTGCTCCTGTCCACTGACGCTGGTCATGTCTGTCTGTGTGAGTGAGAGTGTGTGTATGGGTGTGTGTGGGTGTGTCTCCTATCTGTTCTAGGCTGCAGCTCGGCAGAGTTGGCGTCTGCGTGGTCCCCCCTCCTAGGACGATGCTGACTGAGCGGGCGTTCTCCTATCTGGCCAGTGTTGGCGCCTGCATGGTCCCCTAGTCCTATGATGACCGACTGAGCTGCCGTCTGCTGTGATGCCCCACATCAGATCTGGATGTCCCACCATAATAAACTTTTATGAACTCTGTATACGCTGCTTGCCCAAACTCGGCATCTATTGCACGCCCAACCGTCCTGGTAGGGGGATCCCTCTCTGAGTAGCCCCTCCCAAGGTTTCTTCCATTTTTTCCTAAAAGGTTTTGTGAGAGTTTTTCCTTGTTCTCGGTGAGGGTCTAAGGCTGGGGGATGTTGTGTACTAACCATTTATTGGTTCACATGTTGGGCACTGTGAAGCCCTTAGAGACTTAAACGGTGATTAAGGGATATACAAATAAATGTGATTTGATTTGATTTGATTTGAATGAGTGATCTCTTGTTTGTCTATCCTACTGACAAAGCTCATCAAAGAATTAGCCACCATCTCTTTACTGCCAACCTCTGGACAATGTTTGTTTCTAATGTTGATGAGTCTCAATGTGGTGGATTGTACACAATATGTTTGCTAACTTGTGTTTTGATTTGTTGGTGGAAAATGGATAAATGTAGGCCACTTGAGACAGATAATGTTTCCCTTAATACTCCGACACCTTAAATCCTTTTTTCTCCATCACGGTCACTATTTCTATAAATATCTGAGGGCCTGTATGAATAATGAAGGCCTATTTTTAGCCATTTTTTTTATAAACCTATGTTAAAACCTATAAACCTAAACCTTGATAAAACTGTACATATTGGGCTGTCAAAGGTACACTCAACTTATTTGTATACTAAGCTAGTACTGTATATTGTTCCCTTCCTGCAGCCGTACTTCAGTAAATGTCAAACTGGAACTCCACCTGTATCAACGGATAGGAGAAGGAGCGTGACTAATGCATGTGGGCGGGAGTTGTGGTTGGAATTTGTAATACGTCTGGCCTGGATGCAGCGAGGACAGTCAGCCCTCAGCCGTATACCACCCCTACACATTGGGGATACAATGTGAAAGGAAATATGAACAGAGTTATGGGATGAGGCTGGGGTGGTGATGAGATACTCAAATATAGTAGTATATATAGTGAGGAAAAGTGATACTGTATTTTTTGAGTAGGTTTGACATGAGTGGAAAATTGAGAATGGGGAGGGGTCAGGTTTGCTGAGAAGAGGCAGGAGGACGGTCTGTGATAAGTAGGTCAGGTGATAAAATCGTGTTCCCCCGAAACCTTCAAATCCGAGAAGGGATTGAGTCGCATTTTGTTCTTTCATACCCTTCACAGTTGACAGTGCAACTTACTTTTGTTGTATTAATGATGCCTACTACACTTTGTTTTTGGGCAGACACTTTATTAACCCAGCCTATGTTTACAAAGGGTACAAAGTATTAGGGTCACCTTCCTATACTGTTGGGTTGTACCCCTTTCTGAAGAAATCCATGTCCATGATTGTCAAGAGATCTCCTCACCTTCACCTCCATCTGCCCTTCATGACTGAAGTGGATTTAACAGGTGAAATCAATAAAGAATCCCAGCTTTCACCTGGATTCGATTTCATGGAAGGAGCAGGTCACCCTAATGTTTTGTCAGTGTATGTCAGTACACTCTTGCCATGGTTAACCAGACATACGCTCTATATCTAAAACCTCTGGTTAAAAGTTACTGGTGATGGCTTCTGTGTGTGTGTGTGTGTATAAGTACACCAAGCGGTCGTCACTATGCAATCCTACCCTTCACAAGCGTCAAGTCTGATTCAACCTGTGCTGTATGCTCACGCTCTCCTAGCATAAAACCTTTCTAGTAGAGTTAACACTTAGTCATGGCCAGATAAGCCTACTAATTACTTCCACATGTCCATTCAGACACCGCTTCCTCTGTCCCTGCTCTTCCGTGGCCAGAATAGACATTGATGTGCTTGGGATGGCCACAGCAGACCTCAGATTAATTACAGAGAGGTAAGAGTCATCACTTCACCACCTCTAATTAACAGGAGATAAAAGGGGTGAGGAGGAGAAAAGGATGACAGTAGGATTGGATTTGGCATTAAACTGGCAGGATTTCCATTA
Organism: Gephyroberyx darwinii; assembly: GCA_900660455.1. NCBI lineage: Eukaryota > Metazoa > Chordata > Actinopteri > Trachichthyiformes > Trachichthyidae > Gephyroberyx > Gephyroberyx darwinii. Next base: position 22,321 of record CABFOQ010050060.1, on the reverse strand, counting down.
CAAGGAAGAGTGAGCAGTGAGAACGGAGCCCTACAGCTGGAATTGTCAGATAAATGAAAGAGAAAAAATGAGACAGTCTCTCTCGCTCCCTTCCTTTATCTCTCTTTTTGTGTGTGTGTGTATGCGTGTACATGCTAAAGCATGGTTCAGTGATAATGTGAACACCTGAAACACTTGGAACAATTCCAATGCAGTAGATTATTTCTCTTCAGTTACTGTATCTTTCAAGACACCGTAGACGTGCAAAGATTTGATACAAAACTAAATCTAAGTCCAAATACTTCCAGGTCATATGTGTACACTGACACTATCTCTGAGAAGATTTTCTTTCCAGCACAAAACAGGAAGAGAGGCTGCTTTTCTTCCAATGCAAACGGAGCAAAAGCTTTCAGAGTTTCTCATGCCAGGTGGTGGAACGAGTGAAAGGCCTACAGAAAAATTACTGAGTAAAAAGAAAGAGAAAACAAACACAAGGTGGAGGAGGGACGCGACGCCCTCTTTGTTACAGGAAGTAACAGGGGTTTATGGGAAATGTAAGAAACATTTTGAGAAACACCAACACTAACAATACCGCTGGCGTGAGATAGAGGCTCCCGACTCTCTTGACCATCATTTTATTTGCTTACAGTAATTATACCAAGGTACCGCAATTCATTTGACAATATGGATGGTTAAAAGATGTACAGATGCTACACATACTGTAGCTCCTTTCATGACATTAATTTGCAACTCTGCTTCCCATCAAGCTTTCTGCTTTCCCCAGCCTTCAGCTCTTAATCTAGACCTGAGCTCCTCTGTGCCTGTCCCATGGTAATCCACACCACTTTGGCGGAGGGGTGATAGCACAGAATAGCAGCTATAAGAGAGGGATGGAGAGCAAAAGGAGTTTCTCTTAGAGCAGAGTTGCAGATCCTCCTGTCCACTGGGCACAACCAGGGCTTCAGGAGCAGGTGTGTGATGATCATGCATCCTTCTCAATTATAGATGTGACGTTACACAACAGAAGAACTGCTTCTACTGTAGACGGTAAAAAACCTAAAATACACTTGTGCAAAGGGGAGCCTTCCTAGCGCCCAAACAACAGTGTGTAAAAACTAGAAACTGTCTTTTAGGAATCCAATAGGAAAACTTTAGAGGATTGGTTGGAATATAAAATGGAATATAATTGAAGGTCTTTAACACTTTTTGACTGTGTTTGCATTACATTATCTTACTTAACTGACACAGAGAGTTGGGGTAAAATACTTTGTACTTAAGGATGCCTAAGCTCTTTTGTGGTTCACTCATTAGTTATGAGCAAGAAAAGCAGTGGAAGAGGACAGTCTGTCTGATTAACGAAGACTCCCGTTCAGACAACATGTCAGATGTTGGCATGAACACCATATGGATTTGGTGCATAGCCCAACCTCATAAATGTGTTTCCCACTGTCAAAGTAACCCATTTACATAAAATATGAATGCTTAGAGTCCTCTGGGTACATGATTTTTTTAGCCTGTTGTATGTTTTGCCTATCTGTACAACATAGAGCAGTGTTTCAAAAATGTATGCTTATGAAGAAAGTACAGTGCGGAGAAAAATCAAAAAAAGCAAAAAGCAAAGGAATGTATTGTTGTCCCCTAAATACCTTGTTATTACTGTCTGTCTTTCTCTACTCCTTTTTTTCTCTCTTTTTGTGTGTGTGTGTGTGTGTGTGCACTTTGCGTCAACATACTTTATCTTGTCCCTTGATTCAACATCACCCTACATGACAAACGTGCCTGTCCTGTGTGGGTGGAGATTCCTGGCTTGTATAAGGGCTACAGCGTGGGAAAAAAAAACTAGCACTACAAATCTGCAGCCTAGATCTTGGGCAAGGCTGGATACAGCAGCATGGCTCCCAGTCTAAGTCACACAGAGATAAAACCAGTGAATCAATGAATACATCTCTGTGAGGCAGTCGGCGTGTGACAAAGGAACAGTTGAAATGCCAAGGCGTGCAATCATAGTCCCAAATGTAGCCCTATCTCCATAACACGCCACACATTAACTAGTATTTGAAATGGCAGGGCTATAGTTTTAAAGGAAACATCCACCCTTGGATACTGTTACACTGCTATATATCATCAATCTGTGATGTTCAATGTATTCCAGGAGTTATTTTGAGTCTTGCCCCTTCTTCAAAACACGTCTTGTGGTTGCACTGAATTATGGACTACTGAGGCTCCTCTTAGTGGAGACATTGATGTCTCTTCCTCTGCTATTCTCTCTGTTTGATTATTGAATGTTGGTGAAAAACATGCTCTTTAATTGTTGTCGTCTACATTTGGCCAGAAAAATAAAACTAAGCTAATAATAGTATTAAAAGGTTTGAGACTGGATTTTTCCTTTAAGATAGTGCTAATGTCACTGAACAACTAGAAAACAGGATTGAACTGAGCTATATAGCTATATATGACTCTAGATACAGGAGCTTCACGTATATATGTATGTTGAAAATCAAGTGACCACACAAGGAAAGGAGCTGAGAGCTAACAGCTTACATCTAAACAACTTTTCCTCTTTCTCCTCGACCCCAGTCGAACAGAAGTCCCTCTAGATGTCATCCAAAGTCAGCCATACCTTTCCACCTTCTAGCTGACCTGCCAGCAGTTAATGTACATAAACTCTCTCTGAGGGTTCCACTCTGCTCCGCTGTGTCTCTCGCCATGCCCAAACCCTGAGCTCAAAATAGAAACCAACCTCATTTCATGCCTTGTGAAGCTCTAAATTTGCACTGGGGGGGACGCTACATTTTAGAAAGATAGTGTGAGCAAATTAGGAAAAGAACAGAGAGTCTGTTAGTCAAACAAATGCATCACTTCTCAGGGGAACACGACAAACCTGAAGGGACAGACGCAGTTAAAACATAGACATCACAGACATAGATAGGGCCTGGTCTTAGAATATGGCCTTTCTTTCTATCAGGATCTTGACTTGTTGTACCTACAACTTTTTTTGCTTCTTGTGTCTTGGGACAAATGTGTTGTCTGAGGGTTTGTCAGGCTATGAGGAAACTGGTGAGACTCCATGCAATTTAGAAGATGTTTTCAATTTCCTTTTTTTTTTGTGCATGTTAAAAGTATTCATTGTACCTTGAGATTTATGTATGTAGTATTGTATTACATTTTAACTAATCAAAACAATTACTGAAGTATGACCATAGGTTTCTTTCAAATGTGTTACAAAGGATAAACTGATATACAGTATTTTGACACCGCTTTCCACACACTGATATTGGTTATATCAACCCATATCTGTATCCTCTTGTACTGGTGCCCACTACAGTTTATAGTAGACTGTAATAACAGTTTATCTGGGTGGTGTACCATACTCATAAAACTGTTGCCTTCATTTTATAGGTATGTGTATCATTCTGACACTAAGGAGCAATTCTCATAAACCAAACACCTCATAGTGCCACTCTGCTGCAGAGAGGGATGTTCAGCAGCACTAACGCAGCGCTGGATACCACTATGGAGGTTTACCCTCTATTACACAAGAATAAGTTCATCATGGAGAACCTTTTGATTGCACCTTTGGTGGTATAAGACTTGACCTGAGTGATTTTGATGCATTTTGCACCACATCAAATATGTGCACATAATTGAAGGCTGTTTGCCTTTTCAATAAGTTTATTTTATTACTTTTTACATATTGACTGGGGGGGTAATTGGCATTGCCCCACCTGAAGAGAATAGTGCCAGCCACTTATAGGCCTACCATAAAAAGGTAATCTTTCATTAAAAAGCTACTCAGCTCTTTGAGTAACACTTTACTCCATGATGGCATCATTCCAGTGGTTTAACCCATGAAAACAAATTGTAAGCATGCGAGTACTTAATGAAACCCCTCTAATACAAAATGTACTTACAAGGGTGTAACAATGTAATTGATTGTACTTTTATTGTTCTTGTCAGTAAACTGTATCAGGGAGATTTTTGCTGAATACTTAGACAGTATCATTGTACACTTACAATGCTTTTTACATGGGTTAGTACAGGTTAATACACTGTTGAACCTGCGTCCCCAATCCCACCCCCTCACTCCCACTCACCCACAAACACATGAAGAATCAGTCTGCACCCTGTGAAATGTTTAACCTCTGGGACATCATTTGTATCACCAAAGGTGCTAAATTTAACTTTTTATTAAATCATGCACACCACACAGTGTCCAGTGTGACAAATAATTGTATGTGTATTTTGAGACACAAAGTGGAGGAATAGTTATTTGGCTGGAATACTGTTGTTTTAGAAATCAAGCTGCTGGATATTCGACAACTTCACAACTGAATCACTGACTTACTGTTGTAGACTGCATTCCAGGGCTGGTATCCATAATACCCAGTGATCCGCAATATTCGCTCCTCTATGGATGCGCTGTTGATATCCTCAACTGAGCGGGATGACTTCAGGTCCTCTTTGATGGACTCGTCCACTACCAGGTATTTTAGCTGTCTGAGTTGAGGGCTGATGTCCGAAAGCCTTCTGGGGCTCACGTCGGGCGACTTGCGCATCCCGCTGGAAACAGGAGAACAAGGGGCGGCGGTGTTACGAGGTGAAACCGCTGGGCAAAGGGAAAGGGAACCCGTGGAGCTTGAGTGACTGGGTTTTGAATGAAATTTTCTTTGGTTAAAACCGTAAAGACAGTGGGTAGACACGGAGAGCGACGACAGGGGCCCATCTAGTGCCTCTCCACCATACAGTGGGAAATCACCAGCCTCCACTGGCACTGGCCCCGCGTCCGCAGAGAAACAGGGCGAAAGACACTAAACGAAAGTGACTAGTCTTGCTACTGTTGTATACTATGTACTGTGCAACCCGTATAAGGACGGATAAAGATGGGCATATAGGCATTTGTAACTAATGAATCGATCATGAGTGATTTGGAGAGACGGAGAGGAAACACTTGTGACAGTTGGGGCTTCGTGTAAGCACTGGAGCACAAAACTCCTACAACACAGTAGCTTATCAAATATCATTTTGTCATCCAGAGGTCCTACTATACTTTGTTCCTTAGCTTCTATGTGGCAGCAGGCGAGGAGTTGTCTACAGCGCCTATAGCCCGGGCTACAGTTTAATGCACCTCTGGCCAAACTGGCACACTGGTGGCCTGAAAATCTCATTGGTGAAATCGACCACCTGTGAATGGGAAAGAAGATCACTGAACCACTCAGACCAAATCGCTCTGTAGATTTAGCAGATTTTTTCCCTATCCTATAGCCCGACAATGTAGTGTCGCTTAATTAATCTGCAGCTAAACGACTCCAAACAATTACCTAAGAATTATAATCTGATGTACCATACAAGAATGTAGGCCCACAGATAATATCACTATTTACACACCAAGACTATTCCTATACTAGACATTTTCTATTGTGGTTTTATCCACAACTCGTCTGCCCATCAAAGTCAATTCACTTTATCGATTAGCTGCGCAACAGGTCTGCCATTACTCTACACTGTACTTGTAAAAGTTTAAATTTCTTACATCGGCATCAAAGTAGTAGGGGGTCCAAGGTAGCACATACAGTCCCGCCGGGGCCGCCCGACTCGGTCCCACATAGTGACCTCTTCATCACCATACATGATGAAGGCCACTAACCAGGCAGCGCTGGTCCGCTACTGTAGATCTAGTTAGTCCTCCAGGTGGAAAGAGAGGAGTAGCATCGTCCTGTTCCCTCTCACCCTCCAACGAACATATGCCTTGGTCTACTATACTTCAGCATGGAAAGGCTGCGCTGCGCTCTGGATGCTGGCATAAACGGCGGTTCCTGGGGGCACTGCAGCAGCGCCATCTACTGGATTCACTGTAAACCATTATCTGTGGTGCGCTGAAGTACACTACAGCAGAGGAAAATGGACAAGCTGCAATCCCTTGACCTCCTATAACGTAACTATCCGTTCAGAGCCTTTGTCATCTATGTACCAATTATCATCTATGATAGATGTTTTGTTGGCTGTCTATACTGTATCTTTAGGTGGGGAGATAACAGTGGAGACAGTGATAGTCTTTCTGCTTTTCTGGTGAATCAAGTGAAATTGATTTTCATTTTGACGACCCCCTGGATCTCCCTCAAAGACCTCTGGTCAACTATACTGACGCAGCTCTCTCCCTAGTTGGTCTGAACTTATCTGAGATCTCAGCACTCAGGGGGTATGTGGTTATGAAAAGTCCAACCAGCACACTCTAATCTGCAGCAATCCTTCTTTGTGACTGAATATCTTTGGTTTTACTCCCTCAGATTGTCAAATACAGACACAGCTGGAAAAAAGCTGGATTTACTTTAGGTTTACTTTAAAGTGAACCGTGTCTTTTATTTTTAATGTCATGATGTACTTTATTATTGTGCCAAAACAGAATTGGGTGTTATGCATTTGGACGGAGTGATTTTCATTCAAAACTATATCAAGCAAAGAAGGAGACGATGAGGGGCCAGGCATGGGGGTAGCCTATTGAGAAGCAGATAAAATGAAATTCTCTTTATGATTCCACCATCACAAATCATTCATTTGTTAAACAGCCAAACCCTTAGATATCTCTTCTGAAATTAATTAATTTTATCCTTTTCATTCTTTTTAAACTTTATATAAGTGGGTCAATCAAAAGCATAATCTTTTCACATTATTTGGAACTATGAAACATTTTAATCAACCTCCTGTCATCCTTGCCCCCTTTGCAATTCCTCCCAAATCCCACTGTGATGGGGCAGAAAGGGAACTAGGGTGCCATTGTGATTTTTCCAGTTGCTGAGAGGCTATATAGCAAACTAGAGAACATGAGTCGGTAAGGAGAGTTTCAGTTTCTTACAGGAAAGTTATTTTTCTAGTGTATTTGTCGTAGTTTTCAGCTTTCAGTATATTTTATATTACCACTATACAGAATTGTGTTCCAAAATGTTCCTGCGATGATAGATAGATTCTCACACAGTGTATCTAAGAAGGTGAATGATGCCAGTGTTGTTACCAAACAGCCTGTTCCAACACGTATCTCAGAGGATATCTCAGTGATTTATTGGCCACCAGGGTCCTCTGGGCTATTATTCATCATCTATCTCACCTAAACAGACCAGCAGCATTTCAAGTTGATGCCAGGCGCTGTAGTTCAAATGTTTGGGAGAGGTGGAGGGCACAAACTGAACTGTAGAAATGTTGTTTCTGTGGTGTAATCACACAAAGACAGACAACTGTCAAAGACATTTACAGGATTTTGGTTGATTACAGTCAATCAGAGCTATCCTTCCAGTAACGGGGTGATGTGATTACTGCTGTTGGAGATCATGAAGTAAAGCAACCAGTCTGTGTGTATGTGTGCGTATTCAAAAGGCATGTGCAACAACAATAGTGTGTCGTGTGAGTTTGTCATGCTCTCTTATGTGTTAAAAAGTTGACTTGCAGCAGCAACGTATTGAGATGAATTATTTTTTTGTTGCATGGGAAATTTCCCCATATCTCCGACTAACTTCAAATTGTAGAGATCTAAATTTTGTGCTGAGTAGGGAATGCATGCTGAATCAAGCTATCAAGGCTACCAAAGTTTAGATGAAGTGCATTATATTCTGCTGGTTCCCAAATATACCTAAGCAGTGCATGCAGTTCAGGAGGAGTGGAAGCCTACCTTGCATGGATGCGGTAAGGTCGCCCCACACGTCCCCACTCTCTGGTCCACTCGCTGCATTGCGTCGGCATTCTGTGGGCTTCTGACTGCAGAGAGAAGCACAAGTACACTGGCTGGTTGTTGTTGGGTTTTTTTTAAAGATAGGTTTTGCATCGATCAAGGACCAGCCACACCTCACACGTCCACACCGTGGCGGGAACCTGTGCTTACTCCACCAAAAAAAAAGAGTATAGTCATCAATAAGCAGGTCACAACCTCTCATCGACAGTCTCAGGGAGGGGAGGATCAGGTTCATCTTGCATAATGCACCTCTCAAGTCTGCCTCGCAGCTCAGCCAGTCACCTCAGACAAGGCCAAATCAATACCTTCGGCTTTGAAAAATCGAAATAATTTGGATACCTTTGCTGTGAGATGCTGCTCAAGAGAAACTAAACAGTTGATTATACAATCATACTAGTTTAAAGGTATACATGGGGCGCTGATATAGCATATTCAGCTCATTCAGTGCCATCCAGTAAACCATCTTCCAATTTAGCAGTCCTCTAATAATTTGGCTCCAATCTGCAGGGCATTGCCTGGCTTTCTAAATATGGATCAGAGATGAACTGAGAGCTGAAGCTCAAGGCCAAAGAACATCAAATGAACACAGTGAGGATAATTCAAATTCTGTCTCTCTCTTTCTCTCTCTCTCTCACACACACACACACACACACACACACACACACACACACACACAAACAGACGATCTCACTAACTCTCATTAACTAGGTGAGCATCAACAAGTTATGATTTTGATTTCCAAAGGTTCATTGGCTTTCAAAGCTAAATAATGGGGAATATTTTCTTATTCTTTTAAAACCAATCCTAATCCATGTTAGTTTTAACAGTATTTTTAGAGTATCTTCATGTGTTACTCTTTTGACGGAAAAATCTACGAGGTTTAGTTACATTTTGTTGTCTGTGTAGTTGGTGTAGTTCAAATCTCCGGACATTTTAATTTAGTCTTTGTAACATCATTTACAGTTGTATATTTGGTTCTCTGTCCCTGCTGTAGTGCTGTGACCAACAGACGTTATTCATTGGGTTGAGACAGCTCTATATTTGAGAGCGCCATGTTCTAATAAGAGACAAAACCTGGAGCTTCTTCACTGACAACTATGTGAAGACTGACTTTGTGGATTCATAGAATATTTGGTTTTGGTTTTTTTTTCAACCAAATGACCTTCATTTCACTGTATTGCTAACACTTAAGGAACAGAATGTGCACATATTCCTGTAAAATGACACTGTCACAGTCTCCACATATTTGGTCTATTATTCACTGTCAAAGGCAGCGCTAGTATTTGTCTCTTAATGTCTCTTATTGTCAAGGGAAATTTGTTGCTTTTGTTTCAAGCTTTTGGAGACACTTATATATAAGTATCCTTATATATACTGTATATACTTACTTAGTTATGTTTAAAAAGCATGCCTCAACTGCCCAGAATCAGGAAAAAATATGAACTGTTCAGAAGGTGCAGTTATGCTCTATTAATTATTGTGTAGAGTTCATGGTTTCTAGGTTTCATCTTCTCTTAGTCATATAAAAATTCTTATTAAAGGAAAATATATTAAACATTTCCAGAAAGAACCATAATCAAACTGTGGATCTGCTGCAGGGTAGAGCAACACATGGGGAGAGTTAGATTAGTTAATACTTATCATCCATAGTAGAGATAGGTTTCATATGTTTTCATATGACACATTTCTGGCAGATGGAGATTGAGATTAAATTTTGTGAAATAGAGACATTGACATCAAACTTTTTAGAATATCATATTGCGCTCCCTGAAACTAATATGCTGCTGATATGAAGATTATTCAATATTTATCTGTGACGAATGGAGATGTGAAAGTGCCTGGGCTCCAATTTTCTTGCAGCCTCTACAGTCATGGTCAATGCAGTCACCAGGGCCATTTCAAAGTCATCAGAGATGTACCCTGGTAACTGCAACCACAGGGTAGTGCAAGATAAAGATGGGATTTCATTATCCTCTATCATACTCTTCTCATCTTGTTACTGTAATCTCAAAAAGTTTTGCACTTTAATACTTCAGGCAACATTTTACAAATCCTAGTCTATTTTCTTGGTCCATTTTCATCATTTCTGTAATCCTCCAGTGTCTAGTGTCATACAATTTAAAAAGGATGATGTAAATCCTCTCGCTTCGTAGCATCAATATTTAACACCGCTCTCAGCCTGGAAACAGTGTGACAAGGCACTGCTGATTGGCTGATGCAGGAAGTGAAGTGAAACTCTGAGCCAGTAGAAAAGGTCACATTCATTACAGGGTATTCAGGTACTCAGTAGCTTTGTACATATTTTGTATTCATTCCCACTACTCTGTATTACATTAGTGACTTATACATTTGTGTACGCCTGTGTTGAGGGTCAAATACAGTCCAGAAAGGCTCTTTGTCACACATACGTATTCCACTGTTAGTGAATAGGGACATGGAGGACTCCAGTACTCATCTGACACTGTTATTTCAGACAGAAAGAAACATATAACCTTTATGGAATCAGCACCCTGTTGTCCCAAGGGCCTTTGGGATTTCTTTAGGTCATATTTGCTATTCAGCTGCCATTATTGGTAAGGTTGACACACAGCTGGAGAGTAGCCAGCAGAATCTCCCAGGATGAGGCTCTGTGGATGCCGTTTGGTGTCAACATCAAGAACCGCAACATCAAGAACAAACTGCTCTAATGGGAGGAACAGATTGGCATATACTTCTTGTATGTTAGCAAATGGCAAGGCTGGCAATGCCTAGATATTCATATATTCATAACAAATGAAAGTCAGAAAATACATGATCAAAATTATATAACTCTCCATGGATAGTACCTTCTCGGTTACACTACTACACCACTAGTACACCACTCAATCACCAGTAAAGTGGTACTTCAGAGGAGCATTTCAGCTGGCAGATTCACAATCGTTCACACAGAACATACCAAACACCAATGTTGTCACATAGATGACAAACTCAATCACATAATCGATGGTCTTTAAAGGCCCAATTAATGATTGAAGTGTGGCGCCCCCTATTGAAACAAAGCATTTTCATTGGCCATTCACAGTGGTACAGTTATTATAGGAATGTTTCTATGCACAGATTAACTGTCACAATCTCATTGGATGGATGTCCCCATTGGGCTTGGTTCATTGTCATATCTAGTTTTTTAGCATTGACATTTCAGCATTATGCCTGCATATGTCTATGATTGGTTACAAAGTATTATTGGTCAAAGGCACACACAGTCAGTGATCACATCATTGTCTAAACCAGAATTCATAGTCATATGTCAACCATGTTTGTCCCTGAAAATTTAATAGTGTGCTTGCTAAGCTCTATCACATATCTGGAACTGATTACACCAAATATCACATAATTGACACTGATAGTTGGATGAAAGTATATGGAAAATGATGTGAGTTAAGCTTGTGGAGTCCTAATCTTCTATAAACATCATGCACTGTAGAGCTAGAGATTTCACTGCAGAATTGCTGCAAGACATAGCATGCCTATGGCTGCACCACCACAACCATTTGCTCCTCCCTGTCCTCTATCCTCTTTGCTCCTGGTCCTGTCAGTTTCTCTCTCTCTTATACATTCAAGCAGGAGTTAACTGGGGCAAAGTGTAAGTTAAGTTCTGCCCAGTGTTTGGTGTGTGTATTTGTGGGTGGGTGGGAAGAATATTCTAGCATTGGTCAAATATATATACATACATAATGTTTTTTTATGACTCAAGATATGACAACTACATTAACAAACACCTCACATGCACAATCACAGTGTAACTACACATTTCTCTTAGGTACATTATCAACAATCCCTCTACATCAGCAAATTATGGCAGCGTTCCCTGTTTGCAGTAGCAAATGAGAACTGTTACTGAGTTGGCAGCAGGGAATGTTTGTGCTTGAGGCCTCCTGCAGTCCCATAGTCCCCAATGTCTGTGTCAGGATATAAATAGAAATTGCTCCACCATCAGAAAGCGGTGCTATAGGGTAGATGCCAGTCGTCCCCTCAGCCCAACCCAACCCCGCTGTCCTGGGTGACCCCTAAGTCTCTGGACCACTAGCTTATGGAGAGCTAAAGTTGGGACCGCTAACTTGTGGTGAAACCTAACGGATGACATCTACAGCACTATGCGGCATACCCTTGGGCTTTCCTGGAGTGTTTGAACCACCGCTGCACAGCACAGCACAGCAGGTTGTAGAACATGAACAGTGCTGCAGCTGTCATCACTAGCCTGCATGATGTTAGTGAAGGTATGGACTGATAATTGAACAACACACAGCTGACTTTAGCACAGGATAACGTCATTTATAATTTGTAAATACATGCAAATGAAGCCACACTGGAAGCACTTTCAACTTTTCACTTGTTAAGGAGTCGTTTTAAATTCAGTGTAAATGATATGCACGGTGAGATCTCTCTTATTCAGCACGGAGATCAAAAGCATTCGAATGGCAGAATATGAGCGCGTAGCTGGATTCCTTCATCTTCACGGCCGAGGCTCAGGTAGTTTCCTGTGTGCATGTGAAAGATGGAGAGAGATCAAACGGCAATATTAATGACATTGAATCACTGGTACATTTCAGTCTAGTGTGTAGAGCTGAGCCTTAGGAGATAGTCCCGTTCTGCCCCAATACACTCCTGAGTGACAGCCTAGCTGAGTCTACTGACAATTATGTATATGTGTGTGTGTGTGTGTGTGCATGGGTTTGTGTGTCTTTACAAATGACATGCGAGTGAAGAGGAGAAAGGGTGGGCCTTTGTCTACATTAGAAGATGCGCAATCTTAAAGTGCATATTACTGCTTAAGGGTTGTTGTAGATTGCCACTACCAAGGTTACAAGGTATTCTCAGCCGGTGGAGTCAGCAACAAGGTTTCATTTTGCTGCAAACAGACTTGTGCTTGCGCATGCAGAACCTTTAATTTTCAGTGAGGGTCTGGGTGGGCGAAAGGGCTGCTGTCTCCACTCTGAACAGCAGAAAAGATTTTATTTTTAATGGACAGCAATTATGCAAGCGCATGATTACATAAGACTGCAAAAACGGTATAATCAAGTCTTACTGATGAGGATTTTCTTTTGGAAACGCCATGCTATTTCAAGAAATAAACCACCTCCTTGGGTACTTTGACAGTCATTGAGTTGTGGATTGCCGATCTAGCAAGATAGAGCAGAGAAAAAATGAAATGAATGTCTATGAAATGTCTATGAAAAGCCAATCCCTATGCATAGACACATGGGATTAGTTTTACTGAGGAATCAGATGTATTACAATGTGATGATAATAAAGGCGTTTGAACTTGACGCACTCACCAGATTGGACCGTTATGATTCATTCTTCACATAAAATAGACATAAAAGTTTATCACCTGGCTGTGAAGTTTTTTTAATTTTATTTACAATGGTACCAAAAGCAGCTGTTTTAAGGATCACAAATCAAATACCCATGGCGATTTAGCAAGGTAAAAATAATGCAGACAACTGGGTGTAGTATTATTAAGGGGGATGTCTTTAAAATTAAAAAAATGAAACTAGCTTAGTGCTAGTTACTTGCTTGCCAGCTGTGATCATCTTGGTAAATAATGTAACAAGTATAAGCGTTTACTCTGACAGTCATGGATACAGACAACACCTTTAATCTTTTAGCAGCGCCACTTATTGAGAGACAAGGCTCTGGAAGAGAAAGATGTTCCAAGTACTTTGTTTACAGGCTTGGATAACATCACAACTGCTGAAAACAAACAAAAAACAACAACTCATATTGATAATCTAATTTATTATATTGTAATTTAATGAAACTGTGTGAATGTGTGATAATAAAGTGTGCTTGACTAATTCAGTGGGTTCATCTTTTTTATAAATAAAGTATTTTAATAATTGATTGCGTGTATCAAGTGAGAATATTAGGTGAGGTTGTAACAAATTTGAGTAGTTTGTGATTGTTTTGAACAGCATAGCATCATGTAGGCTATTTTATTAAAAACTCTATGCTATGTTCCTTTTATTTGGAGTTTACTTTGAGTTGTTGTGCTGAAGTTAGTTGTACTTGTAGGTATTACTGAAGTTTAGGCATGACAATTGACTGTGAATTGACCCAAGGAGAGATTTTTAATAAAACTGGTACTTTCATGTGTTGAATGATTGTTTTGAATGATTAGTAGGGATTGTGTATATTGGTATGTTATGTCTTTTTACAATTGTGTTTGTCAGGCAATGTAAGAGTAATCTTACATGAGGCAAAAAAAACACAGTAGCTGCACCTCCCCCCTTTTGGTTGAGTGTATGTAGATAGTGGACCTTATGAAATGCAAAGACAAGAGTGTGACACCCAGATTGTAGAGCTCTAAGAATGATTTAAAAAAAAAAAAAAAAATAGAAATTCAATTAAAAGAGTTGTGGTTCTCATTGTTTCTCTGAACAAAGTGCCTAACTCACATTTGTTCAAAAGTCAGTTGATAAAATGAGAGTGGAGAGTCTGATGTATGTGGCTTTCAGTTGTTCTGTTCGTTTAAAGAATATCTTCATAAGGTAGACTGAGCCACTATTGTGTTAGCTCCTTTTCAAAATGTGAACTTCCATAAATATGGAATCCACAATATTTAGTTTAACCATACCACTTACTTTTAAGTACGTATCCTGGGCTGACTACTATTACTAAACTAAACACTTTGTTTTTACAATCTCATCATCTAAATCAAGAGGTGCAGTTACTACTCAATGCCTGTGATGAGCAGGGCAGATTTGTACTGCTGACATCCCGGTGCACCCACAGGTAATCAAGTTCTCATACCCTGCAACAAATAAATGAATGAATATATTTCCCAGGCGCTGCCATCCTCTCATCTTTATTCAGCTATTTAAACTTGATAACATGAATATCAGCTAAGTGGCTCTGGAGGAAGAAGCACTAGCATGTCAGGGGCAATTGCACTTCTGCTCATTAACTAATATGGCTGGCGAGAAAAATAAAGAGTGTTGTTTCTGCCAGCACCCTAAACTTCCCCAATTCATTTCACACTCCATAAAGAAACATAGGCTCATAAACCTTAATGTACTCTGTGGTGCTGGGATGAAAGGGTAGTAATTTCTGAGGTGTCAGATTGTCACTGACTGACAAATTAAGTGAAGGAACAAAAATATTTATAAATCAATGAAGCCAACTTTTTGGCCATTTTGTTATTATTGGCTATTTCTTTGCTCTAGATATGGTATGCTGGCTGATTCTGCCCCTAAAACACTGAATATACTGCAAATTCTGCCTTTGCATTGAAGAGACCTTGAGGTCATGTTTTTAGGGTACTGGTATGATAAATACATCAGCTGCCTTCAACTGTTGACAATGTCTTCCCTTTGGAGAAGTGTCACATAGTCTCAGTCCGATGTGCAAACCATCGCCATTCATACTTTCATGGGAAAGCATGAATACAAATCTTTTATATGAATGTCTCTTATTCATCTATGTTTGTAATAAGTGACTTCACTGATAGAGAAAACGGTGACCTATAAAAATCTGAAACCACACCCCCTCATGTCTTACACACAGATGGGAAGACTTGAAAAAGTAGAGCATTCACGTTCCAGCAATTTCATTCCTTATTGTCAAAAACACACCACCTCACCTCACCTCACCTCACCTCAAGGCCACAAAGATAAAAACACTTTCATTACCATCTGCGCCCCTCTTCCTCACCCCAGACTCTCCCCCAGGTTTACCTTGATGCTCATTGCTAAAAATCCCACCCTTTCTTGTATTCATTAGAATTATTGTTGTAGCTGAAGCTGTCATCAGGGCTGAAATCCCATCAGCTGCTATAATGCCAGCTAGTGCTGATAATTTCAGCATTCATCACATGCAGGATGTCTGGATAAACTCATTGCAAAACATTTTGAGCCTGAACAGGTAACTGACACACTGAAAACTATTTATTGAGAGAAGACAGTTAACAGTGGTTGCTTTCAGAGCATGAAATGAGAGCTTCAATCAAATGAGAAGTCAGATTAAGCAACAATAAACCAACACTTTATTTAAGACACACTCTGATGTTTTACAGTTCATATTTTAAGATGCATTCTTCTCTTGAAATGAATTTCACATTGGATGCTGTTACTCCATCTAGGCCCTGTACATATTAAGTATTACAATATTGGTACTGTAATACTGAAATACTCAATTTACTGTTTTTTACTGTTTTGAAAGGATAAATCAGCAATGTCATTATGTTTTAACTTGTAATCCTTGACATATGATTTACTGCCTGATGACAGAAAATGCTAATGGACAAGAACAGCACTATTTTGCCTGATAGTGCTTAATCTCAAGACAAACAAATCGTATATGCATGATGATAAACACTGAAAATGATACAATAAAGATGGAGTGGTCCAATATACAGAAGGGCCAATGTCTCAAGACCGATAGACCAACAGTAAAACATCTTACAATGAGAAAAACAAACTCTTGACAAATTCAAGTTCTCCTTTTGCACAGTTAACAATATCAACACAGTATCACTGCATCACAGTTTACACGAAGGCCCAATCCAGCGTAGAGATGAACTACAGGTCTGGTGGTTGTGTGAAGGATTACCATGACATTGTAATTCAGATGGCCACAGAATTTTAGACAATTCCACAATTGGTCAATAACTTGCTGGTTATATCGTACGCGGCGTAGACACAGAATCCCACAGCTCATCTACAAGCACTGTTTCTAACATACATGCCACATGTAACATAAAGAAACAAAGCCAGCAGTGCAGCAAGGAGTGGTGCTGCACTCTGGTTCCATGTCAGGTGTTTCAGCTTACTGTGCGATCAACAGCATAACAAACGTTACATTCAAGACTATATAAAAGGCTACTACGGTGTTCCCATGTGGCCATGTAGCAGAGAATGATGAGGTCAGAACTTCAGTTCCATAGAGAAGCTGAAACATCTTAAAGATACACAACAAATACATATCTAGCTATGAAATCGACCAACTAGTACATTTAACAAATAGGTCTGCGTTACTACAGTATGCTACAGTATAATATACAGTACAGGCTTCTATATGCCCCAAAGAGGGAACATTACAGAAGACGTACAATGGCATGAAAGCAGCACTGCCTTTGTCAGAACCTTTTTTTCTAGCTAGAAATGCTATTTAAAAATACATAGAGAAGTGCCACATGATACAAGCTTGCACAAGCTTCAGTTCCAAATATGGAAAGTTCCCATTTGTTGATGTGCAGTGTGAATCGTTAGATCAACAGAACTGGGAGACGTTTCAACTGCACCCCTGCTGCATGAATTTTTTGTTTCAAGTTTCCCTAACGTACCTCTTCTAGAATGCAATTTTCTTCATAAATTACAAACAAAAAATTGTAAACATCCCTCATTACATGTTTAAAAATATATTTTTTTAGGTTCAAGTTGCTTAAATACAGTAAAAATAGTTTCAATTCAACCTCTTGCTCTAGCCTTGCTCAGAGCTATTATCAAGAATTTTACAGATCCACTGAATCCACTAAAACAATAACATTATCTAAAAATATGTCCTGTTTTTAATACCCATGAAATATACCTTGTCTGTGGAATCCAAAACAATCATTTTTATTTTACTGGACGGTACCAGTACATCTGTAAAGTGAGCTCTCTTTACTGATGATACAATGCAATGGGCCAGCCCTTCTATGGTTCCCTTTTTAAACTGAGCTATTAACTTAACTCTCCGTGTCACTGACACCTGTACACAGTCAAGTCGCTTTCAGGCAAATCAGTAAATTACAGTGATTACCAACAAACATTAACAGCTTTGAACTAGAACATGTTGAGATAATACACCACGTACCAGTAGACAAATATTTTTTTCCTTCATTTCAATCACTATGAAATGTGATAATGTAGAGTGCAATCAGAATAATAACACCCTTGATAAAGACGCTCCAAAAATGCTACAAAACAGAAATTAGCTATTTTCTGTTTTTAGAAGATTTTCAGTCCTGGTATAGTCCTTTTATAGTCCTCAAGCATCAACCAGTTCCTCTGCAACTCAATAAATTTAGATTTTCTGGCATGGATCAGGTTCGGACATTATTTTGTGCTATTATAGTATGGACTACATGGTTGACTAGTGATATGTCGATTCTTGTTCTTAAAATCACATTTTGCCAGGCCCCATTCACTATTTTCTTCTTGAATTCCAAAGGGAAAATTGCAAACAAGATCTGTATCTGTTTCAGCAGGGTGGTATCTTAAAGAGGTTTTGCTCCCTCAGAGCACATTTCATTAGTCAACTATGTAATCCACATCAGGGAAAAAGGCTCCTGAAAAAATCTCAAAAACTCATTGGGATCCATTCGAATGGAAAAGGCTAATATAAAAAAGGTTGACAAATTGGAAATAAAATATTTTTCTGTACAGGTTCCATCTGAATAAAGGGCCATTTCAAAATCTTTCTGAACACCAGATTATAGTTCATTACTTGTTTTTTTTTATGTTTTGTGTTCTTTTTTCACATCTTTACCAAGTGTGTCAATAATTCTAGGGAACATATATGCCTTCTTCCTTTTACCTGATTATCTACAAACCTGTGAAATACCTCTTAACTATTTATGAACTATGTTTTGACAGACTACAGAGAATTCTGTAATATTTCAGCTAGATAGAGACCAGTGACCTAACAATTCCCTAAACATCCTATTAATAATACAGCTGATGAAGGAGCTTTGCTCTTGTGGGTCAGCCTTCTGACAAATTAAACTTCAATACAACAGAAGCTATTTGTTTTATCAATAACTATGCCTTGATTGAAATAAACTAGATTAATATTCACCCCTATTAATGTACACAAATTTAATCTCTGCAGCACAGCACTATATTTTCATTATGTTTCGATAAAGGAATTTTGCTTACCCTGGATAATCTCAGATTATATACTATAACTGTTCATTAAAACTTGTCAGAGCTGAGCTAGAATGCATACGGCTGACTACTCATCATATCTACTATATACTAATACCCTTCTGAGTACTACTCCCTACTTTCACTGTTTCATCTTTAAATTAGTTGTTCACTGTTTATTGAATCATAGGATCATCTCCACTCAGAGAGGCCAGAGCTGGGACAAAGGACTGAGTTTTGTCCTCACTATGGATTGTGGCTCTGTCGGACACGGTAGTGAAGGATAGGTGGTCATGCTCCAAAATGGCCAGGCGGTCCTGTGGCTTCTCCCTCTTCAAGTAGAACATCTTCCTCAGCTGTTTCAGCTGCTGCAGCTCGCAGAAGGTCTCCAGTACCACCAACATGACTATCAGACCCAGGATTAGGTATACTGCAGAGACAATCAAACATAGGGAATGGATTATGAGAGAGTTTGTCTGCAGATGTGCAGGCCCAGTGCAGGCTGTACTGGGTTTGTAAAAATACTATCTTAACCTTACATTTTCTATAAAGCCTAGCAAAAATCACTATAATATTCCTATATGTGTCCTTGGTACTCCATAATGAATTTATAGTGATCTTATCGTAGAGTATGTTATTTTTCATCTCTTATGGTATTACTATGGTATTTTTTTTTAACTACAGCAGCTGCATGATATTCTATTCTATTTGTATAGTATCCCTCTTTACTATAGATTACTATAGTTATTTTTGTTTGAGAAATGCAAGCAATGTATTTCATAGTTGGCAAAAGGATTGTCGACACAAAATTTGTAATTAATCTGTATTGACACAAGAGGGCAGCGGATAGTTTACCATGCTTACAAGTGCACTCACAGCAGAGTGGGTGTGCTTTGTGCAAGGTGAGAGAGATCAAGAAAAACACCACCAGAAACAAAAAAGACAGAGGGCACACAAAAGATGAACATGAGTAGAGGAAAAAGGAAGAGAGATTCGGCAGTTGTAAATGATGCTGGTCATGCCCTGCTCGCTGATAAATGGTAGTTGATCAGAACTGGAAGTGAAATCTAGCATTACCTTACTTGCGATAAAGGCAAAGGCAAACCCACTAGCATTACAGCATCTAATATGAAAAATATGTCTCCCTAGTTTTGTCAGTGAGGGGAGGCAATACATCAAATGTAGCAAAACATCCATGTGCTATCCAAATGTCTTCAAGGTGTGATAGTTAAAAGATAAGATAACATTCACTGATGAAATCAGTGTAACATCTCTGCAAGGAACTGTGCAGCCAATTCCCTGAGCCCCAACGATGAAAGCAGGAAATAATAGTATTACAGGCCTAAACGATGTGATTGTTGGGTGAAATTAATAATTTGTATTTATGCTTAATTCCCTGTGTGTGCATATTATACATAAATTCATAAGGTAAAAAAATATAACACCAACAACAATAATAACCTGCATTCAATGGCCTTTATTGTTAGGGAAAAAGGCTAAACCAAAGTTTGGTTTCATTTCTAATAATTTTAAGCATTATGTTTTGAGTTTTTCTTATGATAGTTTCGATATTGATTATTTGCTGCGGTATCAGCCTAGAAACAAACCCAAGACACCTGTCATTGTCAGTGTTGTTAAGTGTCTGCCACTAACAGAGGCAGAGAGAAATGAATAAGAGACGCTTGTTGAGTGTCAGTAAGCAACATAAACATGATCAATGTGAAACTATGTTAAAAATATATATATATGAAATAAAACATTTTATAGACGTTGATATATCAATCGCATACAACTTCCCACTGTTATTTTCCACAGAAGAACCTTTAGAAATTCGTCTGTACGTAATGGCATTTAGGCAGAACACATTGTGACACAGTGTTCTCTGCTCCCACTGACTGACACGTAGTCACTACTGAATGGCCCATCTGTTACTAAATCCTCACTGGCTAATACATACTGTACACCCACGTCTCGTATGGAAGTGAGACATCACTCTAGTAGTGCTTGACATTTATGCCCAAACACAGCTCGTCAAGACATGATGGGTTTGAATTTTTTTATTCCCGTCACACATCTGACAACAAGCTAAACCAGAAAAATGCACTACCTTGACTTCTCTCTAAAAAACATTTTTCTCCAACACTTTATTAATATTACAGTCTCCCCTCCAACTGGGGTACCCGCAGACCCCAGAGGTATACTTTTGTCATATCTCATAGGTGCTTTATTCTTTCATTCCAATTTTCTGACTTTGTCAATTTGTTCCTAATGACTTCATATCATTGTTTTCTGTTTCTGTTTTAATCAGTGCTTCTTAAAAATACCAATGTATTGGGGTCCTGGGGGACCACTGTCAAAAGCACCCAATTCCACCTATGCAGTTTTAATAGATGGAACTATTTATTGAGTTCATGTTTGCCAAGCTTGTCCCTTTCAGAGATATATGGCCCATGTTTGTAGCCCAGCTCCCAAAGTACCTCATTCCAGGCACAGACATGTGTGTGGATGAGCAGCTTGTTGGTTCCAGAGGCAAGTGCAATTTCCGACAATACATCCCATCCAAGCCTGACAAATATGGGATAATGATCTGGTAGAATTGTGATGCAGAGGCCAGCTACCCTCTCAAAGGTGAGGTATACCTTGGCAGACAACCTGGACAGCAATGAGAAGTAGGTCAAGGGGCCCATGTAGTCAAAGAGCTTGTGGGGCCTTGGTGCAAAAGTGGCAGAAATGTCACAGCTAACAATTTCTTTACATCCGTTCTGTTAACTGAAGCCTCACTAGAAGATGGACTGACATATGTTGGCACTATCAAGTCAAACAAGCCACATATCCCAGAGGAGATGAAGGCTAACAATGACTGAGAGATCAAAAGTTCACAGTTTGGCTTTCATGAGCAGCTTACCATGGTGTCATATGTACCGGCAAAAGGAAAAGCGGTACTGGTGCTGTCCTCCATGTACCATGACACAAAGGTTGAAGGCGAGAAGCAGAAACCAGAGATCATACTACACTACAATGCAACCAAAAGTGGTGTGGATAATCTGGATCATCTAGCCAAAATGTTCACAACCAGAAGAAAAATAAACAGATGGTCGATGGTGCACCATCAAGCACCACCAAGGCAGCTGCCATCGCTGCCTTCATCATCTGGATGGGGAACTTCCCAGATTGGAAGTTTTCAGAACGTGGCCGACATCGCCGGATCTACCTGAGACAGCTGGGGCATGCCCTGGTCATGCCACACATGAAGAGGAGAGCTGATACTGCCATGCTCCAAGCCCCAATCCGAGCAGCAATGACCATCATGGGAGTGAGGGAAAACTCCACCTGCTGCTGTGGACGTCCATGAGCCAAATCGTGTGCTATGCCTATAGCGTGTGTGTTCATAGTTCTATGTAAACACCATTCATTTTACATTATGTACAAATTGAAAAAGAAAAAAAAATTGAATTACATTTATTCAACCTTTATTTTGACAGGGGGGTCATACTGAGACCAAGGTCTTTATCTACTTTTGTAGATACAAATAAAATTAAAAAGTGTTGAAGTTTGAATGACTGTGGGTTTATTTCAATTATTTTATACTGGGGTCAGAATGATCCCGGTTGGTTTCACCATATAAATATAACACAAATAATGTTTAGTTGAAATTACTGAGAACTAAATGATACCAGAATCAAAGGATGGTAAATAAGCTTTTAAGTACTAATGTGGATTGTACTTGGGATAAAAGCTG
>CABFOQ010050059.1:7966-26624 GCA_900660455.1 Gephyroberyx darwinii | reverse complement strand
CCCGTCGAGGAATGGACTCGGGGTGTACTCAGCCTGCAACAATGTTTAGGTAGGTGGTACGTTTCAAAGTAACATCCACATGAATGCCAGGACCCGAGGTTTCCCACAATTGCATTGCCCATCACACTACCTCCGCCGGCTTGCCTTCTTCCCATAGTGCATCCTGGTGCCATCTCTTCCCCAGGTAAACGACGCACACACACCCGGCCGTCCACATGATGTAAAAGAAAACATGATTCATCAGACCAGGCCTCCTTCTTCCATTGCTCCGGTCCAGTTCTGACGCTCACGTGCCCATTGTAGGCACTTTCGGAAGTAGACAGGGGTCAGCATGGGCACTCTGACCGGTCTGCGGCTACGCAGCCCCATACGCAGCAAGCTGCGATGCACTGTGTGTTCTGACACCTTTCTATCATAGCCAGCATTCACTTTTTCAGCAATTTGTGCTACAGTAACTCTTCTGTGGGATCAGACCAGACGGGCTAGCATTCGTTCCCCACACACATCAATGAGACTTGGGCGCTCATGACCCTGTTGCCGGTCCAAGGAAGGTTGTCCTTCCTTGGACCACTTTTGGTAGGTACTAACCACTGCATACCGGGAACACCCCACAAGACCTGCCGTTTTGGAGATGCTCTGACCCAGTCGTCTAGCCATCACAATTTGGCTCTTATCAAAGTCGTTCAGATCCTTACGCTTTCCCATTTTTCCTGCTTCCAGCAACTTCAAGAACTGACTGTTCACTTGCTTCCCAATATATCCCACTCCTTGACAGGTGCCATTGTAACAAGATAACCAATGTTATTCACTTCACCTGTCAGTGGTTTTAATGTTATGGCTGATCGGTGTATGCTACAACATAAAAATGTTCTACCATAGTTAAGTTAAATTAATTTAAATGTTTCTTAAAATAAGCTTTCTTCACCAATGCTAAATAGCATAGCAGTGTATTCAAAAATACACATAGTATTAAAAACAAAACACAAAACTGTCTATATTTCATATCTTTAGGATTGTACATGCAATATGTAAGCCCTTAAGCTTTTTCTAGGATTTATGGACATTTCTTTAACTAGAGCTCACCTTTTTTTTTTTTTTTTTTTTAAATACAGAAAAAAAGAAAAAAAATACAGCTAAGGTGTTTGAAAATAACACTATTTTTTAACTATTTTTTTTAAACAGAAAAACTAAATAATACAACATAGATTGTTATATTTTGTCCAGTTAAGCCAAAACAACCATGCACATTCAGGTGGAAGTTGCACTTTCAAGGAGTGAACCTCTTCATTGATCTCTTCTGGCGCTCTTCTTCTGGTTGGCAGCTGAGTTTTACATCCACACTTTTACATTACCATCTCTGTATACCCAGAAAAAACCTGAAAGAAGATGATGCTGCAGATCATTACGGCGCAACCAGCCCATTCACTCCAGGGCAACACAGCATCGACAGGGGATGAAGAGGAGCAAAGAAAGAGAAGCAGAGGAAAGGTAGGAGAAGGCATAGTGTGGTAGAACCTGATGTTGGGCTGGGCCTTGTACCACCCTGTCTACAGTCAGGGTTCCAGCTCTTTTGAGGAATCACTTTTCTGGGCATCAATCAAATTTCACAATGCTGTCATTGCAAATTTCATGCAGTGCCAGCATTTCAGGGGGAAAAAACCCTGGGAGGGTGAGGTAGAGGAACACAATCTTGTTATGCTTCTTAAGATAATGGAATACATTTTACAGATGTGGCACAACTTGAGGGCCTCACAACTGTGGGAATTGAGGGAATGCATTTGAAAAAAAACGTCTGGTTTTCTAGGAACATCCAGCTTTCTATGATGCATCAGGGTTGATTGTATTTGGGTGGCCTACCAATGTTTTAGAGTTGTTTCAGGTGATGTGATGCCGGCAAGCTGGCATTCATACCTGATTGTTCTCATCAATGTAGTTTATAAAAGACAAAGATTTAATGCTGTCAAGCACTGAAAGTGTGTTAATGAATTACACGCATGGTATTGGTCAGTCTGTGCTCCTGTGAGTAGCACTGGCAGTACTGACACAAACTATATAGGAAGGCAAAGTTAGAAACATCGCCTGCAAGATATGTTGAGGAGGTAACCTATCTGTAATTGGTTGTATTTTATAATTGCGTCACAGAACTAGTGACAATAAAATAGTCAGCTTATGTTGCTAGCCAAAACTACCTTCATTAGTTTCTAGTTAATAGAGTAAGACACTTTAGTGCCTGACCAAAATGCAATACTAAGCTTGCTAAATGAAATGTCAATGACTGCACTTGACTGCACATTATTCATTGTCCACAAATTGTCTGGAAAACTAATCTTTAAATTTCAACCGTTCCCAGGACAATACAGTCGTCCTTCACTAAGTTTGTCAAACCTCTTCACCTCTTCAGTTGAATATCACAGATGTAATAGTGTTGGCCATGAAAAAAATAATGTAAAATAAATTAATAAAAACCCTGTAGCCACTGCATTCCTGCATCCAGGTTCTACCACGCTGGCCATCTCATAAATGACTTAAGGTGAGCGCTTCCCTGGTGATTGGCATGGATTAATCATGAATTTCTGCGGGTTGCTTTTCCCCCTCTGAATGCCGGTGGGTGAATGAGTGGGTGAGTGAGGGACACAGAGAAATAGAGAGAGACTGGATGGGAAAGAGTAGGTACAGACCTCTTCCTCCTCAATTCGAGCAGGTTCAATCAGCAGATTATTGACTTGATCAAATGACACCCCCTGTTAGGACAGGAACCAGCGAGAGGCATGCGGATTAGTGAGGCCAAAATAAAAATATGCACACACGCATACAACAAAACAAAATAAATGAAAACAAAAACTCACACTCGCACTGTCAATTAACCTCACCAACCAAAACCAAACACTCCACTGTCTGCTTTCGGGTTGTGTGACTTCAGAGTCCATTGGTGTGGACCGCCTTGAAGCAGAACCCATCCCACATTCACTCCCCAGCCACCAGAAGCAAATACAGGCAGAGGTGGAAAGACGAGACCCAGGAGCTGAGCTATAGTACATACCATACAGTGTAGAGAGGAGTAGACAAAAGAAAGCAAAGGCTCCCAAACCAGAATAACCCCAGCTTTAACACCATAAAATACATTTTACTACAAGAGCAAGCTAGCATTTAAATGGACAGCAGGCCTCCTTGTCATTCTGAATTATGTTAGTTAAATTGTACCAACAGACTGAATGACCAAGTAAACAGTTATTTGCCAAAGAAGTATATCGTCAAGAGAACTCTCTGAAAGCCTTCAGTAACAGAGACTTAAGAAACGGCCTCCATGACACAAATCTGGCTTTTTGGATCTCAACATTCCAACTCTGCCAATAAATGTTCTGGTTGGTCTGAAGGCAGTCGCACAGACAGACACACCATTCACACAAAAACAAATCTCATTCAATGGATATTAGGTAGCAGATTTGTCTGGTCCCTGATCCTGCTGATGTAGGACCAGTGACCATGACGAGCTTTGATTATAATGTTCTAAGAGATTTCTACAATTAGCATGACAAATCAAAACGATTTTGAGGCTTGCTGATAACTGTTGATCAATGAGGAGATCAATTAATAAAACAACAATATTTCAGGAGCAGACTTCACTCACTCAATACACAAACACACACATACAAAGTTATGAAGGCAGGAGGCTGAAAAGTTCATTAACCAATTAAATCAGGAGAGGGCAAATGATATGGTGAGAAGCTTAGTACTGAAATGGGCAGAAGGTGTGGCGCAAGAGTGTCTGGGCTAGGACTCATCCTGCAGCTGGTTGGGGGCGTAAGGCATCGACATTTGAAGAATTCATATCTGGCATGTTGACAATATGTAAAGAAAGTAGGGCAAGAGGATATTTTCATCCCATCATTAAACAGCAGAAGACTTTAAACATTTAAACATTATATTATTATTTAAACATTACTTTGATCTATCTACAAGCACAAAACATTTTTGTTAGCATATTGCCATTTCCCTCTCTCTCTCTTTTTTTTTTTTTTTTTTAAAGAATTGTTTTGGCATTTTGCCTTTATTTGACAGTCAGTAGAGAGAGACAGGAAAGATCAGGTGAGAGAGGAGGGATGACATGCGACATAGGTCCTGGGCCGGATTCGAACCCAGGACGTCGCGGTTATGTGGTATGCGCCTTAGACCACTGAGCCATCAGGACACCCCGCATATTGCCATTTCTCACAATATCTTCTCGTTATTGTATCATACCTAAAGTGACCCAAGTGATGTAGGGTTTATGAAGAGGAAAGTCGGTGATGATAACCGAGTGTTTGTAGGCATTTGCCAGACGTCATCTTGTCCTTGCAGGGGACAGAGCAGGGGGAAAGCCAAGCTTTGAGGAAGCTATTCTGAGATGAGGCAATTGAGTGTGTAGCAGAGTAAGACCACAAAGTCAACTCCCGACAAAACATTGATAGGGTAGGCGTGTTCATTTGCACAATGACCCTGCATGCAATGGCATATCCTTCTCAATAAAGTGCTAGCAGCCCACTCCAAACTGAATGCAAGTTGCAAGGTGGTAGAGGGCTTCTATGCATGTTAAGACTTTACATAGAGGCAATGAGCAAGCCATTGCTAATATATTGTAACAGCATGGACAGAGAATGTGAAGTATAATCTATCCTAAACAAACTGATTAAGTGTATGATGCACTAGTTGGTATGCAGTAATTGTGCACTGAATGTAGGTCCTGTTGTCCCGGTACATCAGAGTGTATATGAACTTATGTCACACTAGTTTTTGATACATCTCTGCACAAATATAACAAAGATAAATTACTGTACAATATTTGTACTTGTCAAATAAATTCTGTTTTTGATATGTCAGGATTTGTAACCAGCTACTCCCGCATCCTCCCCACCCCAGGCTCTCTCCTTTACCTTGACTTGACTGGAGTTGACCTGGAGGTGCCGGCTGTCTTCCAGCTCTGGCGCCTCCATTCTGTGATGGTGTTGAGGTGTCCCAAAACATTCCTCTTCCTCCTTGTCCTCCTGTTCTTCCTCAGCAGTCTGGGTTGGGGTGTTGAGGCCTTCAGGACTGAAGCCCTGCAGCAGTGCGGCCACAGCCTCAGGCTTGGGCAGCTTGGTGATCTTGAAGTGCTTCTTGTAGTGTGGCGTGTCCTTCCTGATCAGACGCTGCTTCTCTGTGGGTAAAGCCGGCCGCTCGTCCTCCTCGTCGCTCCTTTCACCGTCCTCCCCGTCCTCATCGTCCTCCTCATCCCCGCCACGGATGATGGGCTCCTCCGCAAAGTGCACAGTGGGCTGGAGAAGAGACGGGTTGAGAGTGCAAAACAGAGGAAGGGGGATGAGAAATGGTAGACAATTAAGTATATGGACTTATCCTTCTTATTACAAATCAGATAAGCTGTAGGGGAAATCCTCTTTTCCAGCCACATAATTCTACACAGATCATCATAATCATAGGGATAAGATGTTGTTTTGAATATTCACCTCAATGTACTCCACCTCCATCTCATCTAGCTCCTCCTCTTCCTGGGGTGAGTGGCGGCACACTAGGTCCTCCCCGTGGGTGGTGGCAGTCAGGCCCCGTCTCTCCTCGTGGGAGTTGGCCGACACCGTGCTATTGGAGGCCTGGGAGTCATGGCTCTGATTGGAAAGGTCACTCAGACGCTTCTCCTGTAAACAACATCAGCTTCAGAAACTCTGGATCTACTGCTCAGATGGTTGATTACGCAGAACTTCATTGCCGTTTCTGTTTCAATCTATACAAAGTGATGTCTGTGAAGGTGGTGGTGAATAGTGTGACAAACAGGATGGGAAACCTTTTGTCTACTGGCCACAGTTGCCAGTAAATCAGCAGCCAACCAAAAGATGGTTGGCTGCTGACAAACCTGACATAATAATCATACAGTATGTTGCATGTGCTGTACCTGTTGGTTGGGGGAGTCTGGGTCTCCATCAGGTTTGGATGTATAGGCTTCATTCCGCCTCTCCTCAATCACCTTCTTCATCACCTTCAGCTCACTGGGGTGGGGTGTGGCTCTGCGCTGAAGGCCCTGAAGTGATAAAAAAAAAATAAAAAAAAATTACAAATCCTGCAACTGATGTAATTTTATGGCAATGACAAAAATCATGGCTTAATCATCATTTGCACTCAATGTTGCTACACTTGAAGCATTACAACTTCATTACATTATGATTAAAATATAAATTCAGCAATTCAAACAATGGCTGTGTGTTGATGCTTCTAATGACTTGTCCCTTCTCCCCTACAGCTGAAGCAAAACATGAAAGTCAAACAAGGAGACAAGGAAAATCAAACAAGTCTAAACGAGGAGATATGAAAAGGACATTGCGTTGTCGTAGTTCCTCACCCTGCGCTCTGCAGCAGCCTCATCATCCTCCTCCTCTGCCTTGGTCTCTTCCTGGAACTGGATGACTGACACTCGGTTCAGGTTGCTGTCGGTCCAGCTGTCATCCACACTGTTCTGTAGCAAGTTCTCTGTGGATAAAGAGAGGAGGCGTGAGAGGTGTCAAAATGTACTGTGAAGTAGCATACCTTTAGATGGATAGTGTCAAGTAAAGAGTCTTTACAGTTGCATGGCACATTTATGGTTTTGCAAGTTAGAAACTAGCTAGATAAATATTATTTCAAAACACATTGTAAAAGTGCAATGTCAGCCATACTTCCTGTAAGACAGGGTTGTGACTTGTTATGAAAGAGTTTTCTACTCATGTTGACATGAGTAGATCGAGTAGACAAAGCAGTCAAGGAAAGGATCATTCACATTCACAGTTATAGTTACATTTTAGAAATATTAGAATTTTAAAATATTTTTATTCAGTAGATGTTGCTCAATAACCAGACACAATAACCGTGATGAAGTTGGATAGCCCACAGGTAAAGTTGTATAGCCCACAGGTAAAAGAGGAAAAGAGTTAAATGTGTGATGCCTGAATACACCTGAATTTGCCTCTTGATGCCCAATGAAAAAATAATGAAAGAGTTATTTTTCTATGCATAAATACTACTCACCCAGGCTGGGGGAAGGCTGCTGGGGCAGTAGGTAGCAGGTCAACACCTTCTCTCCTGTCCGCTCATCATCCTCTGTCTGAAACTTGAGCATGGGCTGTGACTGGTTCTCTGCCAGCCACATGGCCTTCAGGTTGAGGTTAGCAAGAGCAAAAGGAAGGTTTTGTAATCTGGACAGGGGAATGACAAAAGAGGGGAAGAGGCAAGGTGAGAAGAAAGACAAAATTTCTTCTTCAGTGAAGTTAAAGGAAAATTAACCCTAAAACTGAATTCCAGTGTTACTCCTATGATCTTGAATGGTTCAATTAGTGATCAGGAAACCCTCTCAAAATTCAGTTCAGAGAACCACTTCTAGGTACCCATAACATCCTGTATATTGGTAAATGTCTATGTGTATGAATAATATTCTCATGATCCTGCAGAAACCTCGACATATTCACTGCTTTGCTTTAATGGGTATGAAAATACTTCTACACATAGGGGAATGTTGGAACCAAATTACATTAAAAAAGACAAACTTGTAGGTATAGTATCTCTACAGGATACTTGTGGAATGCTGCTGTGAAGTACCAGTTCAGGGTCTTTAGTAAAGTTACCTGTTTCCAGCCACATCCAGCACATGGAGCTCAGTGGCATCTGCAAGCTCAGCAGGCAGTTTGCCCAGGCGATTGTCTCTCAATGAGAGAACATTGAGGCTGGCACAGCCGCCCAGCTCGTTGGGCACACTGCCCAATCGGTTGCGGTCTACATTCAAGTTGGTCAGTTTCTTTAGCTTTCCCAGTGAGCGAGGCAGTGACTTTGAGAAAGGGAAACAGAAGCCATGTCATTAATGAAGGGGGAAATCAATAATGGATCTTAATAGTTGTTAATGGGTCTTTTATGTTAATGGACCAACACATTAATTCCCACTGCATCATTATATGGCTGTTGAAAGTAGTTCACAACTCCCTACCTGTAGAAGGTTCTCTGTTAGGACGAGTTCTGTCAGGTTTTCACACTCTCCTATAGAATCAGTCAGGTGGGTCAGCCTGTTCTGGTCCACCTTCAGGATGGACAGCTGCTTCAGACAACCTAGTGACAAAACACAATATCTTTAAAAAACTGCAGCACCAAGTCACCAACACTAGCAAAGATAACACCAAACAATCTTCACCTGCTGAGCGGCAGCAACAGATATACAGAGTAATTGTCTATGCCTATGCTCATTGGCATAATTTCCCCAATAGAGGGCAGTGTTGTTCCTGTTTAACAGAGCACTGTATCTAATGTCACCTACACACAATGCCTCTGCCCAAGGGTCTACTTAATCAACAGTACCGCCTAATGAAATGGCCAACTTTGACAAACTACCTACAAAAGCACTTTATTCACACAAAGTAACACTATTCAGGTGGTCAGGGCTCAATATGTTAGGGCAATGAATTCCATTTACATTAGCTATATTCCCATCCAACGGTCAAGGGAATTTAAGCCAAGATTTAAAATGTCTCAAAAAGTGAAATGGGAATTAGCTAAGTCTCCATCAGCTGGGTTGAAGCAAAAAACATCAACGGTGAAAGTAGCAGAAAATACATAGACAAGCAAACAAAAGGAGCCTTTCAAGAATTGATTATTATTGATTATAATTGTTATTGTTCCTTTGTGTCAACTAATGTTGGCTATATTCCATGCTGTCCACAGACAAAAACAGAAATGCACACAGCAATATTCTAATACATAACCTAATGGCAGTACACAGTGACGGGCGCCATATACATGGGAGTGACAGAGTATGACATTTCTGGGAGGTCGATGTGGACAGATGGCTGTAAACGTAGCGACATCATTATCTATTTGACAAATGTGTGCCAATTGTCATTCATCACTTTTTTATCAACAAAAAATATTTCTGCCTCAAGTGAGGGCAAAAACATGTTTTATTCTAGAAATTCTTGTGAAATTTCATATATTTCAAAATTTCAATCATAATTTTGATAAATATACTTGGACGGAAACCCAGCTATACCCAGCTAACCCAACTTGTCTCTCTCTCCCTCTTGTATTTCTCACCTATGCTGTCTGGGACCATCTCCAGCAGGTTCTGTGTGAGCAGCAGGTCAGTGAGAGCCAGGAGGCCGTTCAGCTCTGAGGGAAGCTCCTCAAGACGATTCTCTGACACATCCAGGCACACTAGCCTCCGGAGGTTCCCCAGCTCCTAGACACACACACACACACACACACACACACACACACACAGAGATGAAGGCCCATGTGGACAAAATCCAAATATTCAGTGCAAAAAATGTCCACTTTAACATGTCATCAAATAGTTAAAGTGTTAAAATCTTTTTTCTTACAACAAATGAAAATGTATGCCAGTGGGGTGAGGTAACTCCACAATGCAGTTTCATTTGTTTCAGGAAACAAGGCAGAATAAGGCAGATCACTAGTATTGAGAAATTGTACTCACTGGTGGTAATGAGGACAGCTGGTTACGGTCCAGCCACAGCTCCCTCAGGTTGGGGAGGGCACCGAGGGTGTCCGGCTAGCAGAGGAGGGAAGAAGCAGGGAGAGGAAGACAAGCAATAAAAAGAGAGAGAAAGGACAGGTTTGTTACTTTTGTCCATGTTTGTAACACAAAGCAAGGGGTCTGTGCTTTGAACGATGCATGCAACAGTGAATGGGAGCAAACACATAATCCACTGAACATAAACACCGACCATTTGGGAATCGTTAGAGGAGTTGAGGCCACAGCAAACACAAACCATACGCCCTAAATACAGACTCACTCTAGGGCTTGTATTTCAAGATGACAGTTATAATAATCAGTCATTCTCATCAATAAGTTTCATGTCAGTATTTGATAGAACAGGGTCTGTTTCTTTCAATAGGTTTGGAGTGGGAATCATACCTTATGACTCAATTTTGATCCTTGGAGTCACAGCTGTTATTATGACTCTTGAATTGTTTTTCAGTTTGATTAAATTTAGAATTTAAATTGAATTATATGATTTCATGATCAGCTTGGCTGCAACAATCAGTTGCTGCAAAATGCCATTTTGATTTCTTTGGAAACAGTTGTTCCGCAAGATTTTGTTGAAGCTCCAAAATAAATTCAAAAAACATGCATTTGTTTGCAATATTGGAAAAACTTTAGAAATATCCAAAGTCCAAATTGAATTCTGAGTGATAAATGGCATTAAGGAGAATGTCAGTGCAGCCTTGGTATATGACAGGCTGGCAGGCAAGGTTTCAGCATGATGTCAACTGTTTGCTCAGTCTCCGCCCTTGTCAGGTCACCAGGCATTGTTTGCCCTGCCCTATTGAGACAGGTGGGCGTTCCCAGGCTAAAACCAGCACTCACTGTAAGCTACAGTACATAAAGGGCCCAAGGTCTGACAGACCGGCTCTGCTGTGGTTGTAGGGTAAATATGTGGTTAGGATAATACGTTTTGTGCTGGCTATGTGAGAAGGATATTTGTGTTGCATGTGTTTGTGTGTTGCACTGGCAGCACAAACGTACAATATTTTACAGTTTTTGTGGCAAAACATATGTGTGTTACTGTATATATGTGTGTCCTACTGAGCACTAGAGACTGAGATATATATATCATGTGGTAAAAGGGGATGAGCTGTTTGGCTTACCAAAATTTCCAGTTCATTGCTGCCCAGGTCCAGCTGTTCCAGTTTCACCAGGAAAGAGAGTGACCTGAATATGCACACAAAATAGCACAGTAAATCACACCAACATGCGCCTGAAAGAATATGAGTGTAGTTTTGCATACGATTACCACATACCATTCATTCACATGTACTAACATATGCAAGGAATGTTTTTAAACCCCCACGCCTCTAAAGTTAACAACTAGTGCTGCAAAGCGCTTGTCCCAAATCTTTTTGTGTCAAACAACAGTTTTGTTCATAGATCAGGGAGGTTCTAGCTCGAGGCTTACGTTATTTGCTCATGATCAGACATGTGCAAATAGCAACGGCATCCAGAAATGCTAGCTGTGAAAATTCTGTCATACATTGTTGACATCTCATACTGTCAGTGGCACGTATCCTTCTTGTTGGAGATGGTGGGGAATTATATAAGAGGCCAAGCCCAGTGCACGGCTGCCTGAGGGAGAGGACACTTACGTGGGCAGAGACTTCAGCAGGTTCTCCCTGAGCTCCAACGTCACCAGGTTGGCCAGACTGTATAAAAGCAGGAGTGGCAGGGAAAAGGAAAACAGCAAAGAAAAGGAAGGGAGGGAGGTGGAGAGAAGAAAGGACGGGGGAGGAAGACGTGGGGGAGGAGAGGCAGGTTGGTTAGTCAGATGGCAGGTCTGTTTGTCTGGGCTGTCTTGGCAGGGTGAGGGGCTCCTCCATCTGTCAGAGCACAGCAGTGGCCCTGAGCCCAGAGAGCGGCTGCCTCAGACCCCACTAGGTAACAGAATTGTATTCCTTAAAACCTACTCAGTCGACTAATGCATCATGGATCTGAGTGGGGGAACCTTCAGTTTGGCAGCATAGACAATTGGAATATTTTATCAAAGGACTACTAAACAAAACATTTGGGAGATGGTTATCATAACTATCATTACTGTTTTGAACAGTTTATATTATCCAATCACAGGCATGCATGAATATACAGTGTGACGCCTGTTCAATAGGTCCCAGATGTGTGTTCAACTCCCAAATCAATATAAACTGGGAAAAGTTTAAATGTTGCTACCGTAATCTACACTCTAATTTTTCTAGTCTACAGTTCAAGAACAGCTGCAGAAGATGTATTTTCTTTGACTACAATGTTATTATTATTGATTAAAACCATAGGGTTTTTCAGCCAGTAAGTAATAATAAATAAAGTCATAATAAATCAATATAACATGACTATGACTGTTTGGGGAACAAACTTATTTATAGAGTTTATAAAGCAGTTTACAGGAGGGTATAAAAACAAGAGCAGTAACAATATGGGAAGGAGATAAAAATGGGGAGCACAATCAATAGAAAACTGACAATAAAACTATAAAAGAAATGATATAGTTCAGTATCTCCAACTCCTACCATTATTAACTGAAGAAACTAAAATCACAAGATACACAATTAATTGTGCAGCCCTACTATGCTTCAATACTGTATGAGCTATTGTGGTTATGTACGTACTTTCCAATGTCGTTGGGCAACGCCTGCAATGAAACGTCATTGAGTGCCAGGTGAGCCAGAGCTCGGAGTTGAGTGAAACCATCCGGCAATCTGAGGCAGAAAGAGAGGGAGATGCCACAACACATTTTTTTTTTATAAAGTAGATGATGCTTCTTAGTCCGTTACACAAAGAATGTTACACACTGTTACACAAAGAATGGGATCTCCTATAAACAAATTTCTAGAATCTGTAAAAGTATTCAGCATCAATGGTACTGCCAATAGTTCCAGTGCTGTTCTATAGGAGGAAGTTAAATAAGGAAAAAGTGGTGCCCTTGTAAGCTTAACATGACACTTCCATTTAATACAGAGCCACGTTTGGGTCAGGGAACAGCACAGTCACACAATGCAAGGCCTCCTCCAGGCATTTGTTCATGTACTGTACATAATCTCATCTCAGCTAGGGAATGTTTTCAAGCATTGCAGTTACAACCCGAGATAATGTATATACATATTCAAACACATATATGCACACAGTCTTTTGGACACAATTCACTGCACATTAAAAAAAAGGAAGCAGAGCACACAAACGACATTAATCATTCTTTGAGAAATTTAGGCCTCCCCAAGCCCTTAAGACTGACGGTGAATGGAGAGATGGGCTGTTCCAATCCACTTACCTGGAGAGGGGGTTTCCGCTGAAGTCTGCAATCTCCAATGCCCTGCAAAACTTAATGCTCTCAGGGATCTCAGGAATGTCTGCAGGAGAAGAGAGGATGTGGGGGGACACGAGTCAGCACCATGGACACAGAGAATTGGGGGTGGAGGGCTCACATTCTATAGAGCGAATCATTTCAGGTTCTCTCATAATCACAACCAGACGACCAGGAGCAGGACCGTAAGAGAAAGGAAGGGCAAAGAGGAAGAGGGAGAGATGGAGGTTGTACTAAAGAGGGACTGAGATTAGGAGAACCTGAACCTTTTGGGTACTTTTTTGAGCGGGAACTTTCTCAGCAGGAAGCTTTTTGGTTTCCCAAAAGCGTTTGAGGTTGCTTTCCGACCGCACCAAAATACCGGGGAGATTATGCAAATAGAGAGTATGTGACACAACAAAAGTGCAGCTGTTTGGTTTCATACGTCATTTAGGTCCATGATGACCCCCACAACAACAGCACCAATTTCAACACAGCAAACAAGTTCAAGCAGCTATGGTTATTTTTTAGCTTCTCCCTGCAGTGTTTGGCGGTGTGGTGTAAGCAAAGTTCGGCTAGCCGAGACACAATCTTCCGCCAAACTTTCTCCTTCCAGGAGGAGCCCTCGACCTGTATCTGCTCGTCTGAATAAATTCAGATCAGTGCCTGTACCTTGTTGTCGGTCCATCGGTCAGTTTTCCAAAACAATAAATAGCGGCAAGACGTGTTCGATAAGATACAAAATGACTTTGCTACCGGTATTGAACAAGCACAACTGTTATTTAAGAATGGCGGTTGGCGGACTTGACGATTTTTGCGTAGCTTGTATTGACCAATCAGTACTGCAACTCCGCCCCAATGGTTCCTGGTCCCTCGCTAGCAGGAACTATCCAAGGAGGAACCTTTTCAGGGCTAGGTCCCCCGGTGGGAAAGGTCGATAGTACCAATTGTACTATGTTCATGGATAGTTCCTGCAGTGGAAAAACTACAAATGGAAAAAAAAGCCATCTTCATTTCCACACTATGTAAAATTTACAATTAAAATCAGCAGAAATTCCCTTGGATCCCATGTAAAAGAGTCTTCTAAAAAGGCATAAAACAAGGAGGTAAAATGGTTGGAAAAAAATGGGAAACCCATTCATGACTGATTGTGTGGAGCGGACATGGTGGCGGGTACTTTGAATTACGAAGTGAAAAGAAAAAGGTTGTTTCTTTCATCGTGAAAGCAACAGTTTCCTTGGGTTGAAAATGATGCATCAATCCTGTAACAAGGTGCAAGGCACCAATAATTACAGCAAACATGCAGTCAATGCCCACAACAAGAGCCAGCAGTGCTGAGCCAAGATGTTGGCAAAGCAGGCAGCTGACAACACCTCATCAGGTCGCATTAATTTCACAAGCCTCATGAATTTCACTCTGTTCCTGCTCGTTACACTTACAGAAAAGTTAGTTATGAGAGCTCATCTATGAATACAATAAGTACAAGTT
The DNA here is from genome assembly GCA_900660455.1 of Gephyroberyx darwinii. NCBI lineage: Eukaryota > Metazoa > Chordata > Actinopteri > Trachichthyiformes > Trachichthyidae > Gephyroberyx > Gephyroberyx darwinii. The sequence goes on along the minus strand of CABFOQ010050059.1, from coordinate 12,312 downwards.
GTTAAAAATCACATATTTCAAATCCATTCACCATCAATCAATGATTTATTTTTTGGTTATTTTGCTGCTATATAATAACAACTGTTAATATCATACATTTTATAGTAATAAATTACTCAAATTTATGAAAAAAAGTTTATTTTTATTTTTGCTTTCTGGGCCAGTGATATATACTAGGACTGAATGGAACTCTGACGAGCAAAGTGGAGAAAGCAGTCTTAACATTGAACCCTGCATGTGCAGGTTAATAAATCCCTACTGCGCCAAGGAGCCTGTCACACTTTGCTTATCTCCTGCAGCAGGAGCAAACAGACAGGCAGACAGATGGGAAGGGCCCTTATAGGCCACTGAACACTGCTCTCACCGCACTTGATGCAGTCTGTAGCAGGACAGATGTCTCATATCTACCATACAGGCCTGTCCTGTCAAAAGGTACCAGTATGTATGATATCTGCGCCACTCAAGGACACAGAGGGCAAACTATTTGTGTATGACATCTATGATTGAGGGTAGAATTGGGCATTTATTTCTGGCTGATTTATGGGGCTGGATCATTTCCTTTGCTCGTCTTCCGCTGGGTATTTCAAGGTCATGGGAGATTCATGGATGGGTGCTTTTTTTGTTGCTTGGGGTAAAAGAATGTAGCCTATTTTTTGTCTGCCAACTGCTGCTACTTAACTAGTTAGGCTGCTAGTCATTTTCTAAATTCTGCTTGGTGGTTGTTTTTGTTACAGACATCACACCTTGTTTTTGTTTTGCTCCAAACGTTTTTGAGGCAAGCTAGCCAAGAGAGAATGTTATTTTACAACATGTCATTAAAATAAGTATGTGTTAATGGCCAGGCTCATATGCACGCTAGTTCTCTTGTATTCAGTGTTTGTGTGTACCGTTTCTGGAGATGTCCAGTTCCACCAGCTGCATGAAGTTGGCCACCTCAGGAGGGAGTCTCTGGATCTCATTGTCGCTCAGGCCAAGTTTCCGTAGGTTCAGTAGTCTGAAGAAAGGCTGTGGAGACAGACAACACAATGTTGACTTTTCAATGCGACTTTTATCATCCAATTGTGCTAGGATGCATTAAGTGACAGGTCTGGATTCACAAGAAAAAAAACAGATTTCACTCCCCGTGCAATCAGATCTTTAAATCCAGAAACAGAAGTGGTGAGGAATTCTACATAGTCTAGAATCCATAACCATGCCTACACAAGCAATGTAAAGAGATGGAGAGCAGAAACAAGTAATGCATTCACCGATTTAAATAAATAAACCCACAGGAGATTCTTAACAGCCATTTTCACTGTGTGATCTTGTAAATTATAATCTCAAGAACTGTTGAAGTGGCAAGTGTGACCATAGGTTTGTGTTAAGATTGGCTAAACCTTACCTAGTGTATCAGTTCGCTAAAAAATTGAGAAGTACATTCTACCTTAGAACATCAAAGTGCCTCAACCGCAACTACATACAACTACACACAAGACGCCCTGTATATTCACCAGAGGCACTTCTCCAGATCCAGTTTTGAAAACATTCCATCATCATATTCCCAAAAACTCCTCCTCACCATGGCAACGCCAGCCAAACAAAGTGGCTTTCGACAGGAGAGGAGAGGAGAGTGCTGGGGCCGTGGCCATGCCAAGTGCTTTCACAAGAGCCTGGTTGTTGGATGGGACGGCGTTCAGAAACATTCCTCCTCCAGCCGCACTGTGTGTGTGTGTGTGTGTGTGTGTGTGTGTCCTCTGCTGCTCAGATGGACAGACAGACAGGCTGGCAGAGAACAGGGAACAACGAGAGTAGCAGGCCAAAACTATGCAGTTATTAAGGCCTCAATCAGTCCCTGTTTCTGCGGTCCACAGAGGAGCCACTGTCTGTCCTGTCAATCGCCAGTCAGAGTCTCAGACACTATAAGGATGGGAGACTCTAGAGGAACGTTTCGACCTGGGCTTTCTGGGGCAGGAATTTGTTGGAATTCATTATTCAGGGATGCTGTCTGAATGTAGGGCGCACAGAAGTCTGAAAGCTCAGAGCCTGAACCCTAATTCAACTTAAACCTCAGGCTGTCTAGATGGCTCTTGGTTAAAGACAACCCTTGTGTGTCAATAACCCCAGAGATTAATATAATTAACTGGAAAAATTTCCAAATTGGCTCTTCCTTATCAAGAAGAGGGTTTCACAAACGTACTGCTGTGACATTCCTCTCTCCAGGGAGTTGTATAAACGCTTAGCAAAGCAGATAAAACAAGACCTTCTTCAGTGTGTACTATAATGTTCCTGCCTGACAGCAGTGGAAAGCACAAAAGTACGCACACACATCTACACACAGACAAACACACACACACACACATTACAACACTCCATTAGACAGTTCTACAATTACGCTGCCAAAGGGAAGAAAGCTGCAGCTCAGCTCTGTTCTGTTCCATGGTGATAGATATTTCCTGTTCTTAACTAGTTATGTGTATTGTGTTTGGATGGGGAGTGGAGTGACTATAACAGCATGGATCTCTCCCATGAGCCCTCTGGTGCACCAAATGCAGGCCTAGCAACTGGCCGTGGGACAGAGTCTCTCGACTAAAGTCATCCCCAAAATTCACCAGCCACTTCAGGTTTTTCACTAGCCAACTTGATTCTTCCAATAGAATCTGATTGATGCATGATGTTTCTTGACAGAGTGGATGGGTGGTGTAGACAACCTTACCAGCCACACCCAAATTTTACCAGCATTTGGCTAGTGGCTGAGTGTGGTGGCGGCTCACGGACTAGCAGGTGACAGGTATCAGATGGCAGGAACAGGAAATAGGAGCTGAGGCAGACCATGTGACCGCACCAAGCCCAGATGGGAAACGGCTGCCAGCAGGAGTGGCAGCCTCACTGGCTGAACAGGTGACACCAGTAGAGGAGAGGCCTCCTGGGGAAAGGATGCTTGGTAACACACACACACACAAAAAAGCATGTTGGAGATACAGATGCACACTTCATGCTGGGGGGTCTTCAAGTTCAACTGGACATTATGCTCAACTGGAGTGGGCCTGGACTCAATTCATTTCCACAGGGAAACTGGTTTTGACCAAAGTATGTGAAGGCAAACAGAGCTAACACATGATTGGCGATTCTTCCATCCAGGCCAAACCAATCATCTAATGAAACCCTTTTCACCACTGCGTTCCTCCACTAATGCCTCATCCAACCCTCCTCTCTTGAGACTGTCCAGAGCTGGGTCAGTGATGGGAGGGAGGCTGGACTGTAATGCAATCAGGCCCGTGAACGACCGATTATGAACACTCACAAAGACGTCCATTCACTCCAGACTCACTGCTCATAGCCATGCTCTCTGGTGTTTCTCTATGAAGCAACCTTGACACAGGCCTAATCCAACAGTACACAGGTCTCAAACAAGCTCTACTCCAGCCCTACAGCAGGGATGCCAGGTGTTGGTTGAATAGATTTGTGTAAATTTGAAAGTCCTACATTTGATTTTAAGCATTTGGTATCCTTCTTTTGAGACAGATAACTCATTTACTCAATTATTGACATTCTACATTTTTTTTTTCAGATTTTGTAAAATATTGTTCAGATTTAGCAGCAGTGCTAGGCCTAAGCAGCACGAGTCATTGGGTTGATTGGAATAAGTGGGAGCAGTAGGATTTAATGTACTGCCACCCAGTCTTCATATTATTATACCCCTTTCACACAGGGACAATGACCGGGGAATGACCCGTGTCAGGTGTTGGTGTGAATGGGTTATCAGACCTAAGTCCGCAACCCTGATCCCAACCTGGGAATAACGCAGGTCACATGCTGCTTGGCTGCGGTATGAACGGGGGGAAACCGGTTATGCAATGGACGGGATCCTCACTGGTTAAGATCAGAGGCGCATTGGTATAAGAAGTAACCAGGGCTTAATACAAACACCTGCAAGCCAATTCACAACAAGGACCTTTTCAACAACGAACAAATAGAACAAATAACAACAAATAACAGCGGAGAATTGGAAAGATGGGATGGTAAAAGATTCAATTATCTATGGCAATATCACACAGTTACCTGTTCAGCCCTGCACAGCAGTGACATATACAGATGATAGTAAATATGGTGACACGGGTCTTGTGCGGTCTGGTCTGAATGGTTGACGACCTGGGATAAACCCAGTACTACAGCGTGGTCTGAATGGTCCAACACGGGAATGACCCGTGTTTCATAACCTGTGTAAATCCTGTGATGTGTGTGTGAGAAAGGGGGGATAGTGACCCACAGCAGTCTGCTCTGTCACTCAGACAGCATTTACGTCTCACTAACAGCCCAACAACACAGTGTGTGTGTGTGTGTGTGTGTGTGTGTGTGTGTGTGTGTGG
>CABFOQ010050056.1:0-50562 GCA_900660455.1 Gephyroberyx darwinii | reverse complement strand
TATTATTGAGTTGCTGATGTCTTCACTAATGCAGTAACATTAATAAGATGTCCCACCCTTCCTTAAACGTCAATGATAATGTAAGAGAAAAGAGTGTCGAGTAACGTGTCACTGATGAAAGTGGAGACTGTGTTGTCATGTCTGAACAAGGGTGGTAGCGTTGACTGTTTTCCTGGGTATAGCTGTTGTAGAGCATGTTAATGTTGAGTGAGGATGTGATGAAAAAACATTGTGTAGAGGATCTGAGTGATGGAGGATCTGAATGTTGAGCATGTTGGCAAGGATGTACAGTATCATCGGTTGAATCAGATTAGATCGACATCAATGTAACTCTTCAGCCAAAGTAGCTCAAGAACTCAATAGTTTAAACCAGTGGGCCTCAAATCCGGGCCTCGGGGTCCAGAGTACTGCTGGTTTCTATTCTGCCAGGTAGTTTCCATTCTAGCTGTCTAATCAGGGGTTGATTCACTCTGGACCCCGGATTTGAGGAACTCTGAGTTGTGTTTGTTTAAACCATTCTTCAAATTTAGTGTAAAAACTCAGTGCACTTCTTACAACTGCAGGGCAGTTTTACATTTTTAATTTATTTGAATACGGGCTGTCTGCATCTGTTTCATCTTCACGATCAGGTTGATTCGTTTATTTCTGGGTTTTGTTTAGTATCTTTGAGGAACCAAGAGTGGGGGATATAAGAGGTGGATGAAAGTAACCGTTCTGTCGCGTCTCGCTACTTATTTGTGGCCTTTTTCACTCCTTCAAGTGAGAGGCTGCATTGTAAAGCTGTATCGTCAGGGTTCTCCTGTATAGCGCATGTACTTACTGACTGAAATGATCACTTGCATTATTTCTGTATTAACAAGCCTTTTGTCTGTTTTCATTAAAAAATGTTTTTATATTGTGATTGGCAGTGATCCTTTTGATAGGAACTACTAAAAGAACAATCTTGCAAAAATACTGATAAAAATGTCATTATTTTACTAACAGTTGGGTACAAAGTCTGGTGAATAAGGGGCTGTACAACAGATGACATGTTTATTGGTTAACTGAATATTATGGGAAACAACATTTGGTGATGTAATGTTTTCCTCTTCTTTAATCAGACTAATTACACTTCCACTGCTATCAGGACACTTTAAAATAATGTATCCATGACACTTATACAGCTTGGCTACAAAATGAGTCCCGAGTTCTCAAATTTAACTGCGTTGGGGTATGCTGAGTCATATTTCTGTATCTGAGATAATTCTCTTGATGTATGTCTCTTTGTCACTTGTTTTCACTTTAAGCCGCCACTGCAGTAGTTCCACACTGTAGCTCTTTATATATAGAGATATATATAGAGATATATATATAGAGAGAGAGGGAATAACCCAGCACCTCGGCTCCCCTCCTCTGAAAGACAGACTGACAGAGCGCTCAGACACAAAAGAGCTCCACTAGGTCGTCTGCAGCTGTGACTCATGTAGCAATCCATCCAAGGAAATGACTCACACAAGTCTTATGGTATCTCAGCTCAGCTTGTCCTACAACCTACAGCTTCTCTCTCAACCCCAATTAAAATGACCATGAACGCACTCTTTCACAAGACCATCTCTAATTCAGCCTGTAAATAACAAGATTACCAATCTAGTACCAATCAAACTGTGGAAGAGTGAAGACATGTTTGTGTACTTTTCCTTCCAAGTACAGCACTGATGTAGCCTTTAATTAACTTATTAACTAAGTTCATCGGTCTAGAGTGCCACCAAGTGATCAAACTGAGCAATGACAGAGGCACACAACACTCCAACTTTAGTTGTTTATCGATACAATAAGCATCAAACAGGATACATAAATACATTTTTTAAAGCAGATGGTAGAGCTCCATCCACTGGATATACACATTTTTACCCTTGACAGATTGATTTGACACGCAAATGATTTTCCATTTGGTCATTCAATATCCATCAAGACAGAGGTGGCACATTCACCGTGTTCATTGTCTTTGAAAGCAGTATGATGTCAATCTGCCCATTTCTAGTACTTTGAATGACAGTTTGAGACAAACCGGCCCTTGTAGACACAGTCTGACTCTGACACTCAAACACACTCTCACACACACACACACACACTTTGGATATGTTCAAGAACACACCATCATATTAATTAGTCCATAAAGTGTTATCTGCCCTTCAGGCTTTCCTCTTGTTCCTCTGCATTTTCTTTCCAGATAGCGCCCCCTTCTGGGCTCCTCTCACCATGCCCTTGAACTGGCCCTGCAGCTTGGCACGCTTCCTGTAAACACAGAGGGGATAAAAAATGTTAGTCCTCTACATAAACCCAACTGGGCCAATTCGCTGTTAAAGAGGATATATATCTATCTATATATAGATAGATATATATCTTGATAAAATGCTATCATAACAACTGTTGGTTGAAAGTTGCCCGTACCTGCGATTGAGCTGAGCCTTCCTGAGAGGGATGTAAGCGTACGGATCGACCTTCCCTGTCTTCTTCACATCTCCTTTTCCTTTCTGAGGGACGCAGAATGAAAGAACAGATACTCAGAATTACAGCTCCCGACCAAACACAAACCTTTGTCCTGCAGTGTGTGTGTGTGTTTCTGTGCTGTGTGGCTCACCTTGGACCTGTAGTCAACTCCGGTGTCTCGGCTGCCTCCCAGGGGTCTGTGGATGCCTGAGCCTCCGGCTGAGTGAAAAGAAGACAAATGGTTTACAGGCGTTTTACTTTCTCAAACACCAGATCATGCCAAAATTGTAACAGTAATAGTAAAAAATGTATTTATTTTATGCCAAACTACAGCCTATAACCACTGTTTGAAGATATAGCTATTTTTGGACTATGAAGACCATATATAGGTTGGTCAGTGTTACATTTCACTGAGGACACAGGATGTTTGGTACCAATCATACCTTTATATTTCAACTGGGGTTCAATCTCCATGTCCTCATCAAAGTTGCCATCTTTGAACTTCCTCTTCTGTGTCTTTTTCTGGGGGAAATAAAAAAAAGGGTAGAAGAGGGATTAGAAACGGTATTAAAAAGGTCTCTAAAACAATGTGGAAGTCAATCTGACCGCATGTGTCACGTGGATAAGTACTCACACTCTTGACTCCAGCCTCTTCTAGGATATCTTTCATCTCTCCCTCGTCATCTGTGGAGAGAATGGTGGGTGAGTCACAGCCTGTTCGGACATGAGGGGATGTACAGCACAGCCAGATAAACCACAGCATTCCTCCTACCTTTATTCTTGTCATCGTCATCATCATCCTCCTCTCTGATGATCAGCCGTCCGTCTGACGTCACCTTGAAGCCGTGCTGAACCTTGGCAGTCTTCTTCAGCTCTGGGTTGGTGGCTGAGATACACAACAACAAATCAGACTTCTGTTAGGTGAGGATCAACACGACAGCGGACGACAGCAATCAAAGGGAGGTGAGAGACATTTTACGTTTTTGTTATTATTCGATTTGAGACGATTACCTAGAACTCTCTGGGACACTTTGGGATCCAGGAAGTTGAGGGGGTCGTCTTCCCCTCCCTCCTTGAGCCAGGCCCGCCCCTTTGGCTGTTTGCCTGCTTTCTTCTGGGCCTTCCTGCCCTTTCCTTCGTCTTCTGACAACTCGCTGTCTGACTCTGCAAGGATGTCCTCAATACTACAAAGAAGAAGACGACAGATGAGAAATAGTGTTAGGGAGGTAACAGGCATAGGGGCTTCTGCGTCTGTTTCACGAGGAACAGTGTCCCACCTTTGGGTCTTGGTTTTAGGGACTTCCTCTTCGCTCTCGGAGTCGTCCTGTGGTTCTGCAGCCTGTCTGCGTCTCTTGGTGCGAGCCTCAGCCTTGCGGATGTTTACCAGCACCTTGTGGTGTTCTGCAGGCAGCATGCTCTTCACCAGCTCAAACCTGGGACCAGATGGGACAATCAGACAAAATGCACACACACAAAAGGTCTACATAGTAAACTCATCATGATAGCTCATACACCACTGGTCAGATTTTGACAGATGCTGCATTTTAGCACTGTGTTCTGGTTTGTGGTTCCTGATGGTGACATGTTTACTTCAATGTCTCCCTCACAACCTCGCTGAAAGTACCTCTAAAGATTTCATCAGCCCTTACCCAAACTTTCTGATGAACTTAGTGAAGATGTTCTTCAGTTTGGTTCTGAAGTGTCTCCTCACGTCATCCTTGATGTTCCCGATGCCCTCCATCTGACCAACAGAGAAAGGGCAGAGTGAAGTCTGTGTAAATGATGGCACGGTTGTCTGATTTGACGCAAAGTGGTTAGTAATACGAGTCAAATCAAGTATCCAGAGTTTATGCAGCATACCATGACAGTGACATGTGAGGCCAGGGTCTTGGGATCCATGATGAAGAGGATGACCTTGATGAAGCCCAGGGCAGCTTTGACAATCTCCCTGGTACGAGACGTCAACAGCAGACACACGTTGTGCAGCAGCTGCTCCATGGTGGTCACCTCTATAGCGTCTGGGAACACAGAGACGCTGGACTGAATCCACTCAGCGAATGCAAGAATTCAAAACATTCAACACAACAGGTAATGGCTAAAGACAGTGGGCTTACCTTTATACTCAAACACCAGTCGAGTCAATGCTAAGATGGTACAGGTAATCATGGTGACAGATCCCGTCAGCCCTGCATACGCCAATACCAAATACTGATCCATGGCATCTAGGAGAAGAGAAGCGTCCTGTTAGCATTTCACCCTTCACAGTGCCCTCTTCAAATCAAGACAGTTGTGTACACATATCCACTAGAGTGTGTGTTACCTTTCGGATTACCACAGAAGCGGACAAATGCATTTCCTATTTCCACCAGTAGATTGTAGGCATTTTTACGAGCTCCAACAGATACCTCCTTAGTACAGATAATCACCTGAAAGACAAAACATCCACATCAACCAAATCAAAATGACATGTGTATCAGCAGTGTGTGTGTGAGTGTGTGTGTGTGTGTGTGTGTACCTCTGGCAACAGGGCAGTAATGAAGTCCTTGTGTTCTTCACTCAGCCGTTTCACGATGTGGCTCAGACATTTCAGTCTAGGCTGAGAAAGAAAAAAACAACAGAAAGAGCAAGGTCTGATCAGGCAGCACTGTAAAACACGATAGGTATCTACCTCTGAAATTCGGTCTTACCCTCTTTGCTGGTGACGAGGCATTTTTCAGCATCTCGAGCAGGACATGCTTCAGTGTCTCCAGATTAGCCACGACAAATGATCGACATTCATCCCTCTCTCCTCCGCACATCTCCTCCAGCACACGGTATGCCTTCTTCTGCATGCCTGGCTCTTTAGTCTGCAAACAGACAAACACACAAACACATTTGAGGACAGGAGATAACACTTGCGCTCCTACCTATGTTTGAATAAAAAAACCGTAGAACTTGCCGTTAAGCATATTGTGGTTGCCCTTACCTCCAGATATGGCCTCATCAGCTCAAAGGTCTTACTCATGGTGACCTCATCGACACAGGGAGCCATGGCCACCACGAGGTCCATCACTGACAGCCTGAGAAAAAACAAAACAACACAGAGAGAAAGAGTGTATGAGTAGATAAGTACATTGTAATGTATCCTTTTCTCAAGTATATGAGTAAATACAAAGCAACCATGTTCATGTCCTACCGTGTGAACTCAGTGCTCTCTGCGCTGCTCAATCTCTCTGTGGCTTTCTGCAGGAATGTGCAGATCATCTGAGGAAAGAAAAGAGATATTGTAAGTCTATTTTGATTTTTTAAATTCAACGTATTTCACCACTGTATCAAGCGAGAACAGTGATAGTGTGTGGTCAAACATAACTGACCTGTGTGTCAGTGACAGTCAGGTACACCTTGATGGTGTCTAGAATAGCCATCCTGTAGGGGGCGGAGTCTCCTGCAGCAGGCTGCTGGCTGTACACATTGAAGAGGATGGGCAGGAAGTTCTTGGAGAAGCGGCCCACTTCCACCTTCTCTTCCTCTACAGACGCCAAACAAACAAAACAACTTGTTTGAATGGCTTGGTTCAAGGGAAAGTAGCTCCAATAGTTTCTATGTGCATATGTGACTGTGTGTGTGTGTGTACCTACCTGTGTTGCAGCTCTTGGTGATGATGGTACGTAGAGCCTGGCAGATTGTGAGTCTCAGGTCTGGCCGTTCATTGACAGCCATGCCGAGTGCGCGGGCAACGCCCTTGAAGGACACCAGCAGGTCCTGAGCCCCGGTACAGAAACCAGGTAGCATGGTCCAGATCTGAAAGGAGAACAAAGACAACACTTCTTAACACCTCATTCACTGTGATGGCTCTTTAGACTGCGTACATCACCAAGTTAAGTCAACATAAACCTACCTGCAGCTGTAAAGTCTGGTACACTTTGGCCTCCAGTTTTTGTCCTGCTTGCTCCAACTGTTCAGCTACAACACAAACACGGAGAGTAAACAGGAAACTCCCATACAGAATAACTAAAAACACCCCATCCCACATTCTCCCCTTGTCAAGTTGACCGTCACACACTGGGTTTACCTCTCTGCTTGAGTGTGGAAGCCAGAGGGAGGAAATACGAGGCGAAGAAGGCGAGGTGGGTGTTCTTCACGTGATCTCGTATGACCGGGACCAGCCAGCTACGTGGGAACTCCAGGTCATCCCTTGTGGAAAAACCCCACAAGCAGTCAAACCATGATTCTTGTCACGACAACCCCAAAAGCGACACTGTCTAAAGTGTGTATCTGTACATATGTTTGCACTTACTCGTAGCCGGTGATGTTGAGGGGCACGGCTCCCAGCACAACTTCGGGCCCCATGCTCTCTACAGCTCCTCCTACAGCCAGGTCCAGCTCACCACTGAAGGGGAAGCGTGGAGTGGAGCGCAGGTCTGCCAAAGACTGCAGGGACTGTCGGGGAGATGGTATATATAAACGATATATCCTTTCACTAGGTTTTGTGTTTGGTGCGTCACACGGTGATCAAAGGTTACAAAGGACGCAAAAGTTTGTGCGTTACCTTGGTCATGATGGGGTGTGCCTGTTTCCCTGCAACTCGGTAGAAGCAGCCCAGTACCTGCAGCACAAATGGCCAGGAGGCGTGGAAACGATAGGACAAGCCCTCCTCTACGATGCTGAAACACACACACACACACACAGTTACCATGATGAACATTCACATGTAGCCTGTGAAATGAGGGAGGCCAGAGACAGAGACTGACTAGCTTCACTAGGGAACTTACCGGAACATTTTGCAGACATATGAAGGGTTCCCTGCAGAGGCTGTGGGAGTGATTGGGCCTATTTCCTCCATACGAGGGCCCACACACTCAGTCAGCAGAGTCTGAAACACACAAGCATACACACACATCAATAATTAAGACCTTGCAGGGTTGAATTAAAATTCCATTATTTTTCCATCTTTCTTCCACACTTTCCATAACTTACAACCTAAAAATGTTCCTTCCTTCCTGTTTTTTTTTTTTTTTTTTTTTAATGTTTTTCAGCTCATAAAAGTTCTAAAGGGGTGAACGGTCTGGTTCCTGGTTCCCACTATACTTGGGCTTCTGGTACAGAAGTGGCCACACACTGTATAAAAACATCTGAAAACCACCAGCTAAGGCCAAAAATGTGTGAAACAAGTTGAAAAATATTTTCTGGTATATTCCAGTAAAGTGACCCATTAAAATTCCCTGACTTCCTTAAGGGATTTATTAGATTCCCTGAGATTTCCCATCTGGAATACTTAAATACTCCATGACCAGTGGGAACCCTGAGTTTGACTTGGCTTCATCAGCTCAGGTTACTCAGTAAGGATGTCCAAAAATCAAGATCCATCTGGACCATCTCTCTACCTTGAGTGTGTTGGCGGCTGCAGAAACCACTTGAGTGTGAGGGGACAGGAGGCAGGGCATGGCAGCAGAGAACAGACGAGGGAGGTGGCCCATACTCAGAGAACTCTGCAGGCTGGAGGAAGAGGCAGAGAAATATGATCAACAAATGTACACGGGAAAATGCATGTTGTGAGAGTATTGTTACGATGTTGTGAGGGAGCACAGTCTATTACTTTGCCAAGTGGACGTGGGCTTTCTCCATGACAGCCAGCCAGGCCAGCAGAGGCTGTAGATCATTCTCACTGGGCAGGTAGTCATACAGGGCCTGAGGATGTGCAACAGTGGATTATTTATTTTGCACCATAATTGCACAGCGTGACTATGACACCTTTGTTTTAACTGCATCCTCTCACCGTGATGATCTGCGCATTGAGTTCAGGTGACAGGGTGGCGGCGTTGGGCTTCCCACTGAATAGTCTATGGAAGGTCTGCATGGCGCTCGCCGTCACCAGCTACCGAGAGAAACACACCGGGGCGTTTTAGAGAACATGTCTGAATATCTGGGTATATGAACAAAGGGTATCTCTGGCTATGTGTGTTTTTGTGTCCTCACCACATGGCTGAGCGTCATCACTCGTAGCAGAGTCTCAGAACAGGACTTCACAGCGCCCAGAGGAAACGTCCCAATCAAATCCTTTAGAAGGCCCAGCACGTGCAGCGTGGTGGTGTCCTCTTTGCTGCCTGGAGAAAAAACAAACATATGAACTACAACTTGCTGCACAACTCCACGATCACAGCAACTATTTAGTTTCTTTCCAATAAGGATTAAAAAGGGGCATACCAGTGCTAGCCACTTATATGTCAGTGACCATGTTCCCTTACCCCCAACCTGCTCCATTTCTTTGATGCAGAACTTAGCTGTGGTCGCAGCAGCAGGGTGATGGGACGGGGCCTTATCTGCAAACAGGAAGTCACTACCTCTGAGAATGGAGCACACGCCCTGCTGAGCTGCTTTACGCACCTGAAAGGAGGAAAGTGGGAATAAAGTAAAAGAGCACAGAAGTGTAATATTTATGCACTTCATGAGAGGAAGCAAAAACTAGCGGGAACTTGAGGAGTAGATGAGAGACAGACCTTGGGCTTGCTGTGCACTGTGAAGCTGAGCAGGCCGTGGTAAGTCTGAAGAGTGGAAGGGTAAGTCCACACAGATGCATCCTGCTTCCTCAACATAGTGGCCAGGCACGACAAGACCTGGGCACACACACACACATACAAACTCAATCTTTGTTGTGTAGGTCTTGAATGAACTATGAACTATGTAAAGAAACAATAAAGAGAGCGCCGGACAAATCTACTCACCCATCGGAGAGCAGAGGCAGTCTCAGAGGTGGCCTGTTTAGACATGACGTCCATCAGAGCCTTAGCCGTGTCTGAGAACTTGGAGATGAGCACTGGAGCAGGAACCCTGGGGGACACCACAGCAGACACGCCAATCAGATAGAAAATGTTGTCGTCCAGTTTTACTTAAGTGTTGAAAGGACTGGGGGTTTTGGTGGAGAACACAGAGCTTTGAGAGACTAACCGTTTGATAACGAGGTTAAGCAGGTATGCCACAGCGGCCTGCGACTCTGCTGAGTCCACAGCCTCAAGGGTGGTCATCTAGGAAGAGCAGAATGCCTTTTCAGAGATGCAACAACAAACTCCCAGGGAAATACGTTCACTGTCACAACATTATTTGGCAATATCTTCAGGTGCAATCACACCTGTAGTTTGTTTCTTTGGTCTGAACAATAGTTGAAAAGTTTGCTTTGTTGAATTTTTTGTGTTTGGTTTGTTTAGGTTCACCCAGTCCAATTACAAGCGAACCAGGGCTTGTAAACAAAAGTCACAAAAGGACTCACAAGTATCTTGTTTATTGGACAGTTTTGGTAATCTGCCATCCCGCGATTGGAAATTTTGGCAGTTGGGGAGCAACTTGAGATAAACATAATGGACTTGGATGTGCTCTCCTTTTGTGTAATTTACTATCTCTGGTCTTCATACCAGGAACACTCGCTGAAAGAATAAATCGCTCAATATGAGCATCAGTTCAGACTGCGATTTGCCTTCAGTTTATTCTGTTATGATAGGCTTTTCAAACATGAGTAACTGCTGGATATCAGATGACAACCTCCATCTCCTTATACCCATAAAACCGTATGGTCGAACAGCAGTCAACATACTTGTAAAACCGTATGTTTTGAGGTTGTTGTCTGTGGTTGGTATGATTCAGTTCTCACTCCTAACAAACAGCGCCACAGTTCACTTGGAAGAGGACTGAGACCCACATTAAAAGTAAACGCCCTAGAGTTGGATTAAACCGCTCCAAACATACTTGGTGTGAACGCACCCTTAGAGAACACAGGAGGAAAGACAGTACTCACCAGAGCAGCAAAATACTCCGTCTCTGTCTCTTTCCCTCCCTGAGCGCGGATCACCTCAGTAACAGCTGCCAACACTGCACAGATCTGTGGGACACATCAGGCAACAACTCTAAAAGGCCAATCTTTAGCTATAGCTGCCCCCTGAAACACTGTGACCCCACTACTGGCTTTGTTTATATAGGCATTTGTGGAATTAAATATTTTTTTCCACTAAGAAATGTATTCTGTGTGCTTTGTTATACTTTACTTTGAACTTACTTAACTTTTGAAGTATACTTTACTTCATCTTACTAACAATGCACATATCTGGAGGCACAGCAAGTATGTTAGATGTTGAAGTGTGAGGACTTCAACAAGGAGAGTGATAATGTTCTGCTGATACACATGGTTGTTATTTTAAGCTTATTTGTTACTTTAAGCGCTCTGCTCCAGTTGACTTGAGTGGAGTGCCCACCTCTTTGTGAGCGGCTGAGTTGGACTCCCAGAAGCGCTGCACCTTTCTGAAGGTGAGGTTGGAGCAGTCTGACAGGCCGCTGAGGAAGGTGCCCGAGGTCCTTTCTGACAACGCCTGCTCTGGCCCTTCTTCCATAAAGGCATCTCCACGGCCACCTGCACCAAGCTCCAATGGACCTGCCTGCAGCTCATTGTGTAGTTTAAGGGCATCTGATGTTAGATCACTTTTTCCTGTGGACACAAATAAAAGAGGCATACTCTCTTATCAAGCTGGTCACCCCTCAACAAGAGTTATGTTAGGGCGTAGATAAGGCGCACAAAAGACTGGCATGGCATCAAGCAACTACCATCATTAAAGACTGGCCATTTGCAAGTATAGCGGATGGGCAATCAGCAAAACATTTAATGTAGAGTTGAATTCCACGACATGGTAAACAACGTCTCACTCACTCACACACTCACACACACACACACACACACACACACACACACACACACACACAATCAGACTACCTGACTTTAGAAATCTGACATTAGTTAACCCATAACTTATTGCAACTGGCTTTGGAAAATCAGAATTTAGTACTACATTTTTCGCTGACAACTTCATGTATGTATTTTTGCGTATGCAGTAACGCAACGTACTGTATGTAGCAACTTTGGGCTATATTACAAGGCTAGGCTAGCTGGCTAACGATAGCTGGTGTCGCCAAACTGGCCCAGAGTCCCACGTGTGAGCAGGCAGGGGAGACCGAGTAGAGCTTACCAGTGGGTCGGCTGAAAAAGCGGCTTTGAGCGGCCTTCCTAAAACGACTCGTCTGCGGGTTTGAGTCGCTGCTATGTCCCTTCTTCCACCGTTTGAGTTTTGATGCTGACCCGGATTTTAGTTTCCCCGATTTAACCATTTTTGTGTTGACAATAATCACGTTTCCTCGACTCTGCAACTCCTCCAGATAACGCTGTCGCTCATCAGATGACGTCACGGGTGGACTCACGTGTCTTGCTGGTTATTTACTAACCAGTAGAGGACGCTAACCAGCAAAAAACAAGAGTCCCTAGCCTGAGAGTTTGGGACGTCTGTCTTTAGTTTTGCAAAATTGTTAGAAAAAGTCGTACTTAATGGCATTTTTTATCTCCTATAGCATCATAATATTCATATAATGTTTCTGTATATATAGTTTATAGTTTTTCTGGGATATTTGTATAATACCTGTATAATATGATTACTGCAAGATAACATATTAAGTATTAATATATATATTAAGTAATATATCTAATAATATACCAAGTGTATTATCTAATCCTCAGATTATGTCCATCAAATAATATTGCCAAATAATAGTATTATTATTCCCCTCATTCACTGTATTAGAGGCTGCCAATGTTCAGTTCAGAGCCTAGACTCAGCATGGATGTTTGATACTACTCAGAATTGCACATTTGCTCATTTATTGCCACTGGTGTCTAACCTGTATATTTTTGATGTTTGTAGTCTGTGTGCTTTCTTTCTTGTTACTTTGCACATTGCCTGCTGCATAAATGCAATTTACTTTCGGGGACAATATAGAGCCATCTAATCTAATCTAATGTGTAGTCTATTTATGTCTCAATTACAATTCTTAAATTAGATTTTACAAAACTGTATTGGAACCACACTCACCCAAATGTATTGTTTACTCTACAGTGAATATATATCAGTGAGTGGAAATAATTCAGTTTTGGATACTACCACACACACTACCCTTGTCCATTAGTAGCTTCTAGTAGACCCTAAGTATGGAGGGGGAAATTATGGATAATGATTTGATTTAAATTTACAATATTTATTCATAACTTAGTCAAGTACAGTGAGCATCATATTGAACATAAAAAACTACAGCATTTCATCAAATCTTGATTGGTATGATGAAATAAATATAAATCAAATCATCTACTGTTCACCTTTTTAAAAAAAAAAAAAAAAAGGTATCCCTTTGTTACATTCCATGTTTTCCTTATGCATATACAATTGTAATTTGAAAATATTGTGTGCATTAATTTAATAAATGTACATATTTACAAGATCAAGCAATATACTTAGAAATATATTTACACTGTTTTTCATTACAGTATAATGTCATCCTCTTCCCACGTCTAAAAATCAAATGACAGAAATCATAAAAAGAAAATGTATTTTTCTTATCTGGATCCCCAGGCCGACCATATTCAGTTTATCAATGAGCACAAGCACAAACACACATGATAAGGAGAAGAACACATGTAAACAAAAGGGCTGCGGGTCAATGTGGTTTACTGAGGAAGACTGTTGTTCACCCAGACAGACAGAGACAGACAGAGAGACAGACAGACATTGGGATGTGCATTTTAGGATTCTACTTTTAATCTAAAGTGTTTCAGTGCTTTGCAATATTTTTTGAATTAATTTGGAAAAAAGGAAAAATACAAAAAGGAGCAATACAAAAGCAAACAATCTTTTTTTATAAAAATGTACACAAACTTTCACTGCAGTACCTGCTGGAAATAATTTTAAGCTCTACCCCCCATTTCTGCCCCTCTCTCTGGACGTCATCACTCTTCTCTCTCACTCCTCAGTTAGCTATGACTGGAGGGTTTTGGTTGACAATGACTTGGATGACAAAGTCCTTCTGGATCTTGGTGTCTTGGAGACGGGTCTTGTCAGTGAGGAGTTTCCCAGAGAAGAACCACCTCTGGTGGGCCACGTCAATGTCTTCTTGTCCTTCCAATTGCTTCTTTAGCTCAGAGATGGAGTCTGCCATGCTGGCTGTCAGACGCAAGTCCTTGCCTGAGAAAGACATAAATTTGATTCTGATTTCTGAACATGCTGAGAGATGATTTATTAATCATAAATCAGTCCCTGGCCTAGATTAGATGAGATGAGATGAAAATTCAATGATCCCTGTGGGGAAATTGGGTGATGTGTAGTTCTTTTGCTCGTCAAAACCTCATGATTTTCCCAGGAGACTCATGATTTTCATGCCCCTCTCCCGGTGTCATTTCTCCCAATTTTCTCCCATATTTTGATAAAATTTCAAAACCCACTAATTTACTAAATTGTAAGACAAACAATCTAGGCCCTATAATATCACTGCTGTTTCCAAATGGTCAACAAAATACGCTACACCAAAAATGTAGTTTCTATGGTGACGTTATTAGTTATTATTAATTAATTATTTTATTAATTAATAATAATCTGATGAGTTGTGGAAGGATAACCTTTTACAAGAAATTAAAAGATGCTGATGCAGTTTTTGTACTATGTTTTTTATTATTACGTTACACATAAAAAGTCACCAGAATGCAGGAAATACTGTAAAAGGTCTCTGAATGTTAAAATCCCCCACTTTGGTTTTGAAAACTTTGACAAGAACGGTACTTCTATAGATCTACAACAACAGACAATCTTTAAGAGCATATTACTATAGATTATAGCTATCTGGTGTTTTGGGGATAGGGAACAGGCATTACTTTGATGTTAGGTATTTCTTACCTGTGGACAACCGCACCCGCAGTTGGAATTCCTGTTTGGGGGGAGGGGCTGGGGCTTGTTTCTCAGTGTGTTCAGAGACTTCGCTCTCATTGGTTGTTTCAGTGATGAGGTTGAGGGGCGGGGCTAGAGTGTAGGCTGGGAGCTGGTAGCGGTTGCCCAGTTCATCGTAACTCTCTGTTAGAGAGCCTGTGGGGGGAAGAGAGAACAATGTGGACAACCTGTCTCCAGTCAAATGGTAACCAGTAAGAGGCTATCATAATATTTCTTCCCTTACATCAAGAAAGTTAGTGTCGTGAAACTAGTAAGATGGTTGGCAGTAAAAAAAACACTCCTGCAACTTTGCAGATACACACTAGCAGACACTCTGTCAAGGCTTTGCGAGTACCAATCCATCCGTTCTGGTCACGCAGCACTGCCACTATTATGTAACTCTTACAGCAGTAATCTCTGAGCAACTGATACACAGGGATTCTGCAGACTGCTTTGACATTTTGAGAATTATAATGGTGAGTTATGTATTGGTACTGGTCATTCCAGGACATGGCTGTTTCAAGCGCATTTCCATACCTGCATGGAAAATAACACTGAGAAGATTACATTGCGTGTGTGTGTGTGAGTGTGTGTGTGTGAGTGCATGCTTGTGGTGTGTATTGTCGTACCGTGAGGCAGAGTGATGCAGGCTCCATCCACTATAGCCTGCGCTAGCTCCAGGTCATTGCACTCTGCAGCCAGGGCTGCTGCTCTGAGTGCATCCCAGATCTCTTTCCTTCCGTCAAAGGCCGGGGCCGTATCCCAAAACTCATCCCTCTTACTCCTCAGCTGGCCCTCTGTCATAGGATACTCGCTCTTCCATTTTGGACGCTCCTTCTTTAGAGGCTCATTCCGTCCTAAGAAAAATAAATAAAGGGTTAGATATGTGACAGAACTGAAATCAGATACAACCAAATGTTTTAAAACATGCCAAATGCTAAATTTGCAGTTATACTTTGCAGTTCATGTAATGTAACCCTGTCCCAAGGCTCTCACATGCAATACACAACCACAGTACTATGGTTGCCAGCTTGGCTAAAGTCCTAACTCCCCTGCTGTAAGAACGTCTGAGCTCTTTAACTGGGGTGTAAGTGAATGTCAAGGAGTCACAGAAAACAATTTGACAGAATTTTAAATGGGCTGATACTTTGAACCCGCACTGAAATAAAGAACATAACTTAACCCAGAACATTAAGTTCATACCCCAACATTCAGTCTAGTTAAACTTTATTGCATTGCATCCACTGTTGCATTCATTGTAAGACTCTAGATAACTTAAATGCCTAAAATATAATGGAAATTAAATGTTCATGTACACTTATGAAACACCAGTGAGGTCAGAGAAGGACAGAAAGGCTCATGTTATCAGTAAAAACAACCTGTGTATAAACAGCATGTGTACGCCCCCTGCATCTGTGATATTCCACACCATGTCATTTACTATGTAGGCTAAATGAATCCACTTACTGCTATGCGTAACTGTTCTTTGTCAGATCTCCAAGAGCACAAAAATAAACTACTTAGGTCTATCAGTCCTGCTGTGTCCGACTGCTGGCAGACATGACACAGTGCGATGTACCAGGAAGGTCATTTTGAATCACAGAGGGAGGAAAATCAAAGTGATTATTTATAGTGCTGTGGATTACTGCAATAACCAGTAACACATACATGCACGTACACACGCACTCACACACACGCAAGCACACACCAGTGGATTATGGGCAGTAATCAGGTTCCACATAACAGGATTTATCTCCCTCCTTCCCATAAGACATTGGTTGGGGAGATGAACACTCTTTGGGCAGTGAAAGATAGCCCGACAGAAACACTTAGGGACTCATACAAGTCTTACACAGCAAGCAGACACAAAGCCAACCGGAAATCTATGACAAATCACCTACCTTAGGATCACAGAGCCGAACATTTCCAAAACCTAGCCTATGCATCTGATGCATAGTGCTATGTATCTGCAAAAGGAAATATGGCTATATTTGGCATGAAGTGCCAGTCCCATCCCAAGTATTTTCTATGACACTAGACAATCATCATTGTGGGCCTCTGTGTTGTGATAGATTGACACAATGAGCCTGAAAGAAGAGACAGTGACCCGAGTTTCAGGTCAGCCATATGGTTTTATATGAGGTGTGTTGTTTGTGCCTGCATATTCAGGCACGTAAAAAAACTCAATTCAAACATTTTATAACTTTTACTTTATAACTTTTATGTCTTCCCTGACTGGGTGCAGAAGGCAAACTGCACTGAAAAACCTTCTTTTCTCTGATGCAATATCCCTTTTCTGCTCCATTAATACATTAATGAACTGTCTAGTCTTTTTATTTCTCTTCTCCTCTTGCACAGACACAGGACTTTAGCCTGAATGTCCGTTCTGCTTCAATGTAAAGCCTTTGCTGTTGTGAATAGGTAACTGGACAGTCGCATGCATGTGTTAGCCTGCGTCAGTCAAACACATGCAAACATTTGGCTCTCACGAAACTCCTGTCGTGAGCCAACTGGCCAGATAGAGCCAGGCAGCTACATTCTGATGATTGCAGGTTGCACAGATCTGATGTAAAGACAAATTAATTCAAGAGCAATGTAGGCAGCAGCCACAATAAACAAAACAATCATCTAGCCTGAGCATCCTGTAAAATATGACACTCCAGAGGAGAGGGCAACATGAGGTCAAAATTTACTCCTACATAAATTGAGGGTACATGGAACTTTTTTTTTTTACGTCATTGTGATTTGAAAGCATGGAGATGGCTCCCAGCAGAACATTAGGAACAGAACAACATGCTTGGCTAGAGTTTGTAAATGGATGTCCTTAGGTATAGCGCATTACGTTTCCTAAGTAAGCTTTTTGTTTTGGTATTGCCCAGACTAGGATGAGGGGAAAAGGCTCAATGAAGATTCCCTAAATCATATGAATGACTTATCCTCTTTGTCTCTCAAGACTCCCATGGCCTCCCAGTGAGCCTGTGCCCTACCAGACCACTGCACACAAACCTGATGCAAACCCACATTAATTTCTATATAACACATTAATTACCTATATAAATCACAAATAGAAACATGAACACAAATACCCTTCAGACTGAGGAAGAAACTGCAGTGGCAGGACTTATAACAGTAACAGGAATTATAACACCTCCAATGTGCTTGCATGCAGCATGTGCTGAGAAACATCAACAGTTGGGCTGGTAAGCAATTAGTCTAAAAGCCTGTTTTGCAACACTAACCAAATTTTTAAAGCTGACAAGCCAGTCTCACAGTCCATTAGTGAGTGTATCAGTGTATCTGTCCATGAAAATATACATGTGTGTACTAAGAGGTAGCACAGCGTCCAGTCAGGTGGGACTGAGAGGATAGGAGTTGTAACCTACATTGTTATGTCTCTCTGTTGCTTTTCTTGTGTTTATAACCTGTCTCCTTCTCCTTTCCTCATTTGTCCTGCAAGGCAGTTGATCTAAAGTTGCACTCCAATTGCAAACTAACAGTTAATATTGTTATACAATTGCATGAGAAACACAATAAAAACACTAATACAATAACAATAGCATTGATAATCTCTAATTTGACACATTTGTTATGGCACAACACAGTAGGTCGAGCAGACATGACAACAGAAACACCATTTTCTTCCACCCCATACTTACTTTTCAGCATAACCTTAATGGGTGCATCAGCAGTATGATAGTAGCTGTGTTCCCTGGAGTTAGTTACTCCCATGGCTTTTTTTCTGAGTCAAACTAGATCCAAGTCAGCATTAGAGAGAACGACCCTGAAGGCTCCAACCACCAACAACACGAAACAGGCTGCTGCAGAAACAAGTTTGGTCTGATGAGACCAAAACCTCAACCAACTGCTATAGAGTCCCACGACGTGTAGTCTCCGAGCTAAGTTAACCTCTGTGACAATTCCCTCACTATCTGACTAATGAACACTCTCCTTCTACTTTTATCCCTTCTGATGACAAAACACAAATATCATCGGATCAATTCGTGGAAAGAGGAACAATAACAGGCGAGAGTAATTTGAGCGCCCTAGCCAGAAGCTAGCTTCTTTACACAAGAAGCCTAATCCTATCAGACAAGAGATAGAAATACGCAAGGGCAAGAAGGTAAACCTATTATTAGACAGTAAACCCTTGTCAGACTACTGCAGTCTGTTGGAATTGGAACCTGTTTCCATGAACTGGCTCCCTAAAAACCCATTGTTTCAGTTTGTCTGTTATCACGTTGATGGCTGAGACTCTGAGGAATGGAAGAATGGTGATTATTAATGAATGAATGCATGTCTGCCTGTTAGATGCAGCATCAGGACAGAAGATAGCCAGACAGATCCTATTCTGCCATATCAGAGGGCTATTGTGCTAACTTTTCTTAGATGTCCAACCAGGAGGGACGAGAAAAGTTATATCTATGTTGCAGCTGAATTACGTCTTTCTGCATGTAGGCGTATTTTGCAGAAACTCCACGTGAGGT
Organism: Gephyroberyx darwinii; assembly: GCA_900660455.1. Taxonomy (NCBI): domain Eukaryota; kingdom Metazoa; phylum Chordata; class Actinopteri; order Trachichthyiformes; family Trachichthyidae; genus Gephyroberyx; species Gephyroberyx darwinii. The sequence goes on along the minus strand of CABFOQ010050056.1, from coordinate 31,853 downwards.
AAAGATAGGTCAAACTTTGATATGAAAACAATCTATTCAGGCCCCTGCTGCTATCAATGCATTATGCATGACAGTCTATCCCAGTGCAGGACCACTTTCTAACCTGGAGTGGATTGTAAGTGTTTACATAAAACACTGTCCCATCAGGACAGATCCACGCCTCCCTCGGAGACAGAGATTAGAGACCTGGCTAAGCCATGAAGCTTGAATCATTTAACACCTGAGACAATAAGCTTTCAGAATGAGAATGACATCCATGCAACAGTCTACAGATTGTCTATTCCGATTCTGGCTTGAGGTCAAGGGCCCATACGCATGAAGCCTGTCTCCTGGGCCGGCCCAGGATCACTGTCATGTAACACCAACTAGTCTCACAGCAGCACTGGTGTAATGCACAAGTCCAATGTGTGCTTCCATTAATAGCTGAGAATCCAGTCCTGTCTCAGCTTCTTACCTCCACGTTTTTTGCTTCTTGCCGAGGCTCTGGCACTCCCTTGTCCATCTACCCGATTCCTCCCCACACAGCCTCCCATGACTGTCCCTAAATCCCATACCAAAGACAAAATAAAACATGAACAATGTGACATCCGTTCAAATGCTTATAAGTGTATGTGCGACTACATCGAGAAATATGAGACTGGTGAATTAACTGCTTTAGATAAAATGTATGATGTTGAATTGTGACAGCTCAGCAATCCTAGCCCCTGTAAGGTCAGACACACCGCGATGTTTACGTCACGTGTAGAGCCAGCTGACACGGACACGCGTCTGATCTGATTTTACAAAGAGCTTCATCCCAACATTGTGACATTATGGCTTATGCGGCCATATAGTTCATGTTGTCCTACTCATTGCAAAAGATGCACTACTGATTTTATTAGATTAACTCAAACGTTAAAAATATCAAAAAACATTTTGCCTACCGGATATCCAGTCTGTTAAATTATGCATTCGTCTGCAGTTTGCTTGCCACATCCGAACTTGCTTCAAAGTAAAGTTATCACTGGGTCCTGAAGATACGGAGTCAGCAGCTTCACGGGTCCTGTCGCTGAACGGAATGTGCACGGTCCTCTGATGTGCACTCTGATGTGAGCTGGTTGGTACTGGTCCGACAGAGCCTCGGGGGAATCTGACCAGCGTTAGCAAACAGAAATACTTGTCCGAAAACTTGAAATTGATAACTTTATCCCCCCCCCAACTACTCACAGGCCTATGAATAGTGAGAGTGCAGCTCAGCCGCACAATCCGTTTGCGCACATCCAGAAGTAAAGCCGTTTGATTAGGTACGCATGCGCAATATAGACCTACTTCTTCATCCTGCGTCAAACCAACCGGAGAAAACCACAATTAGACCTGAAGTTGAGCGATTCAGCCTTCAAAATATAATCAGAATAATCGCCACATTTGAAAAAAAAAATAAGAACATAATAATAATAGAATAGAAATACTCAGTGTAATAATATGGGGAGAAGCTATAAAATACACTAAATAGATTATGTTGTGTTACAAATATAGTGCTCATTAGGGGTTTTGTTTTGAAATTCATGACCGAAAGTCTTGTTTTTTACTCTAGTTGGCTTGTGGTCTCTACAGCACGGGTGGGTATCCATGAGGCATGGAGGGTTTTCTTTCCAATCAAAGACTACAGCCAGCAACTGATTTCACTGATTATTTGCTCCCTCTCTGGTTGAAGTGTGCTAATCAGTGAAATAATCTGATCTGGTTTGAATGACAACTGTATACATTCTGTCATCCATGGCACATCCCTGGGCTATGCACAGATAATCCAAATGGAGCAACGCTTTTGGTTTGATGCCTTTGTGAATCCATTCTGTAATGTTTGATTTTGCAGCCTATACAGACACCATCAAACTTGTTGATTTTTTTTTGAACAAATGTATTCAAAACAAAATATACATTTATTGGATATATTGTATCCAATATAATTACCTTGTATGTTGTACTTAAAATACCATGTTTCTCTGGTCAAATTGTAGTCTGTTCCTGTCTCAGTTTCTCACCAAATGTGTTAAACCCTGACCTCTGCTGGAAGATTGTATATTGACAGCTGTGTGTGTGCGTGTGTGTCAGACAGAGTAGTGGGGGTGGGGTGAGGGGCAACAGGATGAATGAGGCTTGGAAACAGGCACTACAATCTGTTATCATCCCTTAATCTCTCTCCTCTCTTCATCTTCCAATCGCTTTCTGTCATTCCCCCTTTAACTGCGAAATTTTTGAAAAAGTAGTCTGATGACTAGTATTTTCCACTATCAACCCATAGGCCTATTAATGCCAGCATTAAACTAAACTTGCTCATCTACTTATTTCTCAATCCACAGCTCTCCACCACTGACTGTTCGTTTCTCTAGGGGTCAATACATTAGCATGAACTACAGATCAAATTTGGCATGCATCCCAGTTAATACTCTGCTGCTGCTGACAGGCTGTCTGTCTGTCTGCCTACCCATCACTATGGCATAACAGCAGAGCTGGAGTTCGTCAGGCTGTTACGATAGAACGATCCTTTGACTGAATGACTCCTAATACCAGACAGTTACGTAGGCATGTGTGAGTAGTATCCTTTTAAAATTGTGTGACAAAATACTGAATGCACAATGTCTGTTTTGTAATAACTGAAAATTCACAACGCACAATGATTTAAATAAATCAGTTTATGAAGATATTTTAACTTAACAGATACAAAATACAGATAAGCAGTGAATGGTCTTGATACTGCAGTTTCTCTTGGATTTTGGAAGTAAACATGATAATCTGGGGCTGGAGAGACAACGCATTCTGCAAGGAATGGCTGTAATGCCCCAAGACCTGCGAGAAATTCTGGCCCAACCATTAGTAGTGTTGTTTCTTTGGCTTTAATTAATTTTCAGAACAGGGGGAAGAAGCATGAACCATGACTCATTCAGTCCAATGTTAAAAAAAACTCTTATGATAGTCACTGATCATTTGACCATTATTTTAGTCACTTCAGTCCAATGATGTCAGTCAATATATGTGGTTTATAAAAATATCAAACCAATCATCAGCACAATGCTCCAAGTCACAAAAGACCTGTTGTAAGACTGGACCAGGGAAAATCCAGTAGAGAACAAGCTACCATGACACCTTGCCTTCCCATTGCTCAATATCCCAGAATGTCAAACCATGACACAGCTTGCTACTCCATCGCAAGTTGTTGAGATATTGGAAGCTGCCTGTTTCTTCACTTGTATGGAGCCATTTCTACCACCATACAAAGGCCCTTGCAGCCCACCAGATCAAATGACCAGAACGGGCTGGACAGAGCAAAGGCTGCTGGAGGCAGGCGATGCATAAGAGGAGACTGTTGGGCAAGGGGTCATACAGGCACCATGTCCTTTTTAAATGGATAGATGTCCCAAGTCAGACCATCACCAAGCGGGGCATGTCCAGAGGGAAGGAGAACACGTGTCACCCAGTGACTGGAGACAAGAGAAAAAGCGAAAAAGGGCATAAGTAGAGTAGTGTGCAAAAGTCTTAGACAAAACAATTCTGTAAAGTGAAGATGCTTTCAAAAATAATGAAATGAAAACTTTCTAAATATAAAAAAAAAATACTATAAAACAACAGTAATTTAAAACACAAATAAAAGGAAACCAAGGTGTGTGTGGGGGGTCAGCATTAAGTGTAGTCAAGATGTACTTGAACACAAATCTCTGAACAAAAAAAAGAAAGTCACCTTTTTTTCTCCACACCAAAAAACATCTTCCAGTTATTTAGTCTGCCATAATTGAATGGGTTTCTGTATACCTGGTGGAGGACGGAAAGAAAAAGAACAAAGAGAAACTATTAAAACTCGCTGTCACCTTAACCAAAACAACTCATTTCCCTTGAGAGGGGGATTGTGGGCCATAGATAGAAAGGAATGCTTTTATATTTCACAATCTGTGAATTCACAGTGACACAGTGTGAACATGCTCACTGTGGCAGACTGGAGGGAGGGTGTGGGTGAGGCACAGGCTGGATGCAGGAGAGACTTCAGCTAGTGAGCTGGTTCTTCCTGTAGGGTGTGGGTGAGCCGGTGCTGGATACAGGAAGAACCAGCCCACTAGCTGTAGTCTCTCCTGCATCCAGCCTATGCCTCACCCACACCCTCCCCCCCAGTCTGCCACACTCACCTTTCCCCGTTTTGCCATGCGTTTTGTTTCTTTGCTGTTAATGTGTCTCTCTATACTGGTCTCTCCTCTGGATATGAGAACTGCATGCCAGATAGTCAGACCTCCTAGGGCCACTCCCACTGTGCTGAAAAGACCAACCACATTTGGTTTTATCAACTGCCAAGTTAACAAAAAGGCAAAATTAGGTTGCAAGGCACAGTGCATGGCAAGTGGCAACAGTAACAACTTTTCAGTAAAATAACTGTAAACAAACTGTACCTGGTTAGCACCCACATGTAGATGATGCTCTTATGAACCACCTTGTCCTTGAAGGTGTAGGGAGCTGGAGGTGTCTGATAACTGGTCTTGACAGAAATAAAAAGAACAAACATTACACAACTGCCAACTCATAGAAACAGAGCAGCTTAATCATGTGTTCTTGTTGTGTGTGCTTTCAAGTGTTTACCTGGCCAGGGGGGAGAATCCCTATGAGAAGTCCCATCCCCGTCACTGGTACCCCTGGCTTTTCAATATCCATATGCTTAAAGCGCTAATGGAACAAGTATCAGTTAGGAAACAATTAAGCCCCTAGAAAAAAAATAAACAGCCAAACACTAAGCATTCAAGGACAAACACCTAGTAGGCCTAAAGACAACAGAAGTCCTGCAGTGTGATGTGAGTCTAAGTGTCTCACCTCAAGAGTACTGTATGCATCTAGGAACAGGTTTCTGCCACTGATGCTACAGTAGACACAGCCCAGGCTCAAGAAGAGACAGAAGCAGAAGAAGTAGCGGTGGTTAAAATGGCCCACACAGTTATTCAACCAGGCTGAGATGTGGAAATTAAGGAACACTTTCCGAAAACCTTCACATCTCCGCATAAAGTCACGTTATGTCATTTTTGATACTGCAAGAAAAACAATCAATCAAATATTTATATCACAAAAGGATACGGCAGTGATGGTCCATTTTCAGAATGCACCTGCAAAGTAAAAAAGAAAATCTTCAGTCTAATATCTGTAAAGACATACTGTAGAGGATGACTGCTAACCACTGGTAAAAAGTCAGAAAAGATGACAATGACTGACCTGTTACAGATACCACAGTGGTGTGTTCTGGCTGGTTTAGGAATGATGCATCTCTTACAGACAGATACGAATGGAATGTCATTTTTTACCTGAAAGAAAGATATATTTACGTGTTGCAATCCAAACTTTAACTTATGCCCACATTGGTAACGCTATGTCTGCTACTGCTGAAATATGGAGCGGACGTCTTACTGTAGGGGGAAATCCAGGGGAGGTCTTGGTGGCTTTGTAGTAATGGAAGACAATCATGACGAGGTTCCAATGTCCATAACAAAGGTGCCAAGCTATCCACGCTGGGGAGTAGGTGTTGAGGACCATAGGAAGTAGAATCGTATAGGCTATCAGCAGGATGGAGCTGGTCAGTATCACCACCAGACACACAAACACCTGACAGACAAAGAGAGGGGACAGACGGAGCGAGAAGGTTTCTTCACAGAGCAAAACAAGTAGTAGGAAAACTGTAACTGCTTGTACAAGCGTATGCACACACTTACCATTCCAAACCAGCGAGTGATGTGATCCACAGTCCAGAACACTGGCTCGAAAACTGAGTCAAAGACTACATCCGAATTGGTGAGGGAGTTAAAGTAAAGTGACTGGACCAACAGTCTCACGTAGGCCCACATCTCCCTCAGCCATGATGGCAGCCTGCTCCGTCCTCTCCTGTTGCACACCCGCAACCGTAAGCAGCATAGCAAGTGCAGCACAGAGCTGGGCCACCACCGCATCCTGCGTCTGAAATATGCACCCACCTACAAGAAAAGTAGGCATTCATCATGAGGATGAGCGTCAAGTGGGTACACAGGCAAGCTGACTTCTTAACACCATGCAGGCCCATGTTGCCAAATATTAAACAGTGGTAACAGGACCTTACTTATTCACTTATCCATCAATCTCAACTAACAATCTAAGGCGCATACCATGACGTCCTGGGTTTGAAACTGGCCCAAGACTTTTGTCGCATGTCATGCCTGCTCTCTCCAATTGTTTCCTGTCTCTCTCAACTGTTAACTATTCAGCAATGGCAAAATGCAAAGCATAATCTTGTAATCATAATCTAAAAAAATACATGGGATTTGGAGTCAGATAGGTTGTGTTTATATTGCTACAATCATCACTTAAACCTGCGCCAATTTACACTTTGCAATGTTTCTGTGCAGCTAAAAATAGATGAAGGAGCTACAGCATTCACACTGCATTCATCTCATCTCTATTCATACAGTGATTGAAGGTGTTATGACTCAGAAATGTAGAACTTACTAACAACACATGTGCATAGAGATGACTAAACTAAAGGCTGGCTCAGACATGTTTTAAAACATAAAAGCCCAAACTAACAACAGACATTCTTGCTTTTCTGCATTCCAGTTTGCTAAATGACACAGGGTGGAGTCTGGTTTGGAGCCACCTGTGTCAGGGTCAGTCGGGGTCTGGTTTGAAGTTGACTTCAATCCGCAGCAGTATTCAGCACCACTGCAGAAAGTATCCTTACAGACAGACCATTTCTATGCGTAAACCAATGATGCTATTCGCCCTATGAGACCCCTGAACAATGGAAAATATTTTGTACGTAATACATATAGCTGGGAGAAATGCAACAGAAGCTTCACGGCTCCCAAATCCCTATTGTTTAGGCATTATATTTTCCCATTCAAATGTCTGACGCCGTGCGCTTCGCCCCACAGTCTATCAATTACATTTCAGATTTCGGAAAGGGATTACTCACTTTTCTAAGAATGCGCGCAAATTGCGACAACCAAAGCTCCCATCGACATTGTCACAACGAAGAGAAAATAAGATTACTGCCGCATTTTCGCGAAGGAGAGCTGGATGAGAGGTTTGACAGTCCCGAATCGTGAGCTGCAGTAGGTGCGCATGCTCCGGTGGCGAAAGGCATCACGGTTAACTGGATCAGGAAGTAGATAAAACATTTGAGACGTTTTTACTGACCGTGTCGTTTATGTACCCAAATTTCCCTATATTATATTATATAGTCCTTTATGTAAGCGTATTTAAAAAGGCCGGTGACTGTTCTTTTGTTTAAAGAAACGACGATACTGGATACTGGTTGCTTTGGTTTGCGGAATCCTGGGTTTTGTAGTTTTTCCGCTTACTTCTCACACGCGAGTCCACTTGCCTCACGTGTGGAGTCTACAGTGAACTATTAGCTTTCATGCCTGCTGCTACCTACGTTTTTGTCAGTCATGTCGTTTAGTTTTAACTTCGATGTGCATGCACAAACTCTAGGTGCAGACGACGTGGAGGGGAATGAATCACAACATGTAAAGCCAGACTATACAGCTAAACCTGTAAGTAGCTAACTAATAGGTAACGTTAGTTGTTCTTACTTACCCCTAGCTAAGTAAGGTTAGCTCCAAGATATTTGAAATCGGAACTTTTCTAGACTAACTGTCAGTTAACTCTCAACGTTAGCTACACAGCCTCCAGCTTATTGCTAAATACACAGTGCATGTCTGCACTGTCATGTGTCCCTCAAGCCATGAAGCATTACTAAATTATTGTACACTTTAGGCAAATGCTAGCTAATTACCTACAATCAACACAGACTCATACCTAACTGAGCCATCACATTTGTTCCCTAACCATGCATGTTGTTTGCCTTTGTCAGACAAAGGACAATCCCAAACCAGCAGAGCCAGAGAAAGAGGCCAAAGAACACCTTCTACCATCGGACCCACTTTTCCTCCTTGAGGATGCTGTCTCTGAAACAGTTACAATGGGTACTCTTCCTTCTCTCCACTTCCTGAATGAGACAGTGTTTGAGAAGACAGCATTAGAGAGAGAGGATGGGGAGGAGATTATGTCTCGCACTGCGGGTCAGAGGTCTGATCTAATTTCTGGGGTGTATGAGGGTGGGCTGAAGGTGTGGGAGTGCACGTACGACCTTCTGGAGCTGATCGAGAAAGACGGAGAGACATTTGGGGGGAAGAGTGTTTTGGACTTGGGCTGTGGGGCAGGGTTGCTGGGGATACTGGCTCTGAAGAGAGGAGCCAGGCAGGTCCACTTCCAGGATTATAACAGTACAGTTATTGAACAGCTCACTTTGCCAAATGTGCTGCTGAACTGCCAAGAGGATGATGTGGAGAGTGAAGATGATGAAGACGAGAAGGGTAAGGGAAAGGGACAGAAGGAAGATGATTGCAATGAGAGAGTGCAAGATGAGAAACAGGAGGCAAGTGGTGGTGATCCACCACCTAAGAAAAGAGCCTTAGACCCATCCCAGCACTCATTACTGGCCAGGTGTCGTTTCTTCTCTGGTGACTGGATTAAATTCCTTGCTTTGGTTTTAAAGCAGGATTGTTCACCCAAATATGACATTATATTCACCTCAGAGACCATCTACAACACAGCATACTACCCTGCACTGCACGAGACCCTCTACAGACTGCTGGCCCCAGATGGGCTGGTCTATCTGGCCACCAAAGCCCACTACTTTGGGGTAGGAGGTGGACTACACCTGTTCGAGAAGTTTGTGGAGGAGAGGGGCATATTCTCTATGGATCACCTCTGGGATGTAGAAGAAGGGCTTCAGAGACATGTAGTAGGCCTGCGCTTCAAAATGGTAAAGGCCCCTTGATGTGCCTTCATTCAATGTGCTTTCATATTTAAGCTACTTTCATAACTTGTATACCAGGTGGGAAAAAAGTGGAAGTTTTGAAAAGTGCAACAGCATAGTGAGTATAACCAAGGACTGTCATGGACCGTATACTCAGTGTTAACTGTCTAATTACTTCAAATAAAAACACAAAGCACAAGCTCACTAGAATTACAGGAGCCAATTCAGTTGAATTTCTGATGATGGCCTTTTTGACTGTTGTATGAAACTTGTATATGTCACCAAAACGGTGGTAAAAGGAGGTGCGAGAATAAAAGTTGCTGTCTCATCTCCCATTTGCTCTCTGGTTACCTACACCTTCTCTCACTTCCTATATAGACATTTGAATATGTCTGCCAGTAACTGAAGTGCAGTTGAAAGGGGCTGTTACAGGTCTTTAGATGCATGGGGAGGAAAGAAAGGAAATGGGCTCAGTGACCTTTGCAAGTGATTTCCCCAGTGTTCAAACAGCAGCATGAAAGCCCGGCTTGTTTCTGAAGTCCGGCGCAAAATGTCAATTGCAACTTATCCCACCAGCCCAAGGATGTAGTTTGAAAGTGGATTCTAGAGTCACTGCACATCAATAGTGGGACTCTATGGGGTCTCTGTATCTCTCATGCTAATAATGGGCCCTGTGGGATTTTACCTTCATTTCTTATCTTTTTTCTTGAACAAACAAACAAGCATTAACTGTACATTCTGGGTGTGCTTTATACTCTTCAAAAAGGATGTCCCAATATACTGTAATGCATGTAGCCATGTTGGAAATTTGTGCTGATGCACATCCTCTTTAAGTGTATGAGAAAGGAACTAGATGTGGAATCCCCTTTTTGTCCAGATCGCGGAAATCCATTGAATTAACTTGGCAAGACTTTTTCTGGGGAAGTATATATCCAGTCTAGTACCAGTCCAAACTAGTTTCTCATACCTGACTGACGGGGTGGAGAAGATGATTAGGAAATCATTACACAGGCTCAACAAACAATGGAGTTGTTTGAATAATAGGATCTGCTGGTTTATTAAACAAGGTACCTGTAGGCCTAGATAGTTTGTGGATTTGAGATAAAATGAAGGCTTACAGGTTTTTGAAAGCACTTGATAAAAATTATTAATTAAAAATATAGAACCCAAATTCATCAGTATGCCTCAGCTCTCGACCTAGGATCAACACTACACTTCACATCCTGAGGAAAACTCAATGATGGAAATTTTCATTGATATAGCAGCAGTTTTAAAATTAATGTTTTCACCATGATTTCCTTTATGACCTCTATGATGTCTAATTTTGACCAATGTCATGTCTTACCCCAAAACATGCCAAACAAGATGGCAGAAGTCATCGGGTGAGTGTGGGAGCCCTGATTAGGGGTTAACTGGTCATACCTTCCTGATCCAGGCATGTCATGTTCCTCTGATTTAACACACATTCAGTATCACATCCCACGTCCTATCTGAACGTGATCCTAGAGCAAACAAAGTTATTATTAAGGCTGTATTATTGAGTACACCTGAATAAATGACCTCGGGCAGACAAACACACACATGAATAGACCTTATCCTAAATATACCTCTGACGCCAGTAATATATATTGCATACTGACAATCACTATTGAACAAAGATAAATTATTTTTCTTGGAAACCTGTTGTGTCACCAGCTCAAACATGACTGTGTATTCACCACCCACAGTACGTGGACAGAATTTCCATTTCCTTATTATGTAAATACACTGTAGCATGTAACACATTCTCACTCTTGCGCACACATTCAGACACCAAACAAGGTTTCTGTTTGCGTATGTCTACCCAGCATAGTCTGTCGTGTCCGCTTCGTCATCATCTCTCCTCATAACAGCTGTTCGTGGCCTGTGGGGGAATTCCTAGTTCCTCTAGTAGACACAGCCTTTCCCCTGGTTACTTTATGGGAACAGGGGGCAGGGCCGGTCAGATGGTTTTCCTCAGAAACTATTATGTGTTGATTCACTCTGAGGGGGCGTGCTGTACACTCCCACTGCTTCCTTCTTACTGGGAAGTGACTGTCAGGCTTACGGTACGGAGGGAGTGCATGAAAAACAGATAAAGAGGGAGGGAGGCTGATGTGTGATGTGAAAGGTGGTGGTATTTAAGCTTCTTTGCTCTGAATGTCAGGCAGTATGCTGTATCCTTCCTTGGGACTTGGAAGACATGGGAGAGCGAGCAGACCAGGCAGGTGAACTGGGGAGAGAAATACAATGGCTTGTGTGCATTCAATTTGGACAGACTTACAGCTGATGCAACACTAAGACATTTTTTATTGAGATGGGAGCACTGTTGTGTGTTTATGTTTGAATTTTCAAGAGCACAGTCTTGGGAAGCCTTTAAGAAGAAATGTATTTTTGATATATCCAAGATCTGGGAAGTAAACTCATCAGTGGATGATTGGGGTAAGTATTTAGGTAACAAATACCTCAAACTGTTTGATTTCGATTCTTTTAGGGTACTGGGTACATTTTTATCTACATTGTCAGATCTGTCTGCTTACACAAGTAAGCTACAGTCTTTAAATAAGAGCCCTTCTTGAAAATGTGAAAGAAGTGGAAGGAAATGTAACAAAGAAAGTAGACACACTTACACATTTTCAGAGAACTGGCAGATATTGATTGTTTCTCCTGTTATACTGTGTCAATGGATCTAATTTTCTATGATGGCTGATAAAATGAGCCTGTTGGTTTTAAGACAGGGCGAACGGCTTCATAGGGGATTTCTTGTCCTGTAATAGGCCGTAGAACCGGTTGTTTCCCAGTCCAGCTGCCGGGAAGATAGGAGTTTCCTGAACACATTCAGGTGTGGCCTTCCTCATAAAGTTTATTGTGCGGTACTGTGCATATCCCAAAAGAATGTACCCAAAGATTGAATAAACTACAGTGACTGAGATAACATTGAAGAATCGTATCACTGTACTCTCACTGTTAATATGGACTCCAGTCCAAAGATACTCGGCTCACTTGGCTGTATCTCAGTAATCATACTGTCCCAAAGTTCTTTTTCTTGGGAGTGTAGAGCAATAACTGATGAGTCATTTCATGCCTTGTCAAGAAAAGGATTCCCATGAACTGATTCATGGCATCAGCCCTGAGGACTTACTTTCATTTCAGCAGTTGTGAAGCATTTCCAGGAATTCTTAAGTTGAGATGGATGGATACCTCAGACGACCTTCAGTGAAGCTCTCCGTAGGCGTTACCTCACCACAGATCTGGATCAGATTGGTTGTAATTCCATCTTGGAAGTTGTTTTTCCAATTTGATTCAAAATGTTAAATTGACGTAACACGCTTCACAATCTATTGTCAAATGATTTAAAAGATATATAAAATATATATACAACCATATATATATATATATATGATAGATATTCTGAAATAATTATTGAAATGTGATCACAATTTCTTTCACTATTACTGATCAGTGTTTAAGATCTACTTCATCCAATGCCACTACAAAGACCTCTTGCTCAATATCCTTCCTTGTCTTAGAACAATAAGAGCTGACGTTATCAACTGTCATCAACTCACTGCCTTTCTTTAGAAATAGAGAAGGTCATGAGTGAGTAAAACTCAAGGCGTTGTTCACTATGACTCTGAACCCCCCTTTTTTTCGTTGGTAATTCTGGTGGTTTTAATAGAATTTGATTGGTTACATGTGGTTTTATTTTGTTTTTATCCCATCCATTCATATATGGCCATTTCATTAGCTGAGTTAGAATGAAATGAGCATGGTTGAGGTAGCATTACTTTAAAAGAGTCATGAATGGATTTTGACAGGCAAGGCATTGTCAAAGTAAAAAAAAGGATCATGAAGACCAAATAATGAGAAGTGCTCTACTATGAGAACTGAATTCCATAGATGGTGGCTATTTCAGGTATCGTCTATGGGCTCAGTTCTTTTGGCATGGTACTAGTTTGTCAGCCTTATCGCACAGCACCTGAGGATGGAACATGACCTCCAGAGAAAATGTTATCTTCTGTGTAGCTTAGATTTGTGCCATCATGTCATGTATTTGCTACCATGTATAAAATCACATACCTTTACATGATGTCTAAGGCAATCATTTCAAATCGCATGTGATGTTATTGTGAATAAATAAAATAAATTTCTAAATTGACGATTAACGTAACCTGAAGTAAACTTTTGATGCATATTGTGTATATACTGTTAATGAATAAGCTAAAGCAAGTACATTATTATCCTCTTTCATTTTAAAAAAAAAAAACAGTGGACTTACGCATGATTTTTATGTCAATTAAAGTTATATAGTTGACGTGAAACAGGGAGACAACTACAAAGGATTTACAAAAATAAGAGGACAACAGAAATAATATGCCACACACTCAACCCACACATGCAGACCACAAATATTCATATCTTATCTCAGATCTAGTGCCATAAAATCTGCAGTCATGGAGATGGCAGTTAGCTAAATGATCTATAAATATTATGGTTAGATAAGGCCGTTAACATGATATCAGTAAATTTAATTAATTAATTCTCAACTTAAACAAAATTCTCCTCACGACTCTAACTGGGAGAGCACAAAACCTAAAATATAGCATGCTGTTGTTCGGCCTTTTAAGTGAGGAGGAGAGTACAGCTTACCTTTAACGTCATATTGTTAGACCAGTACTCTTTTGTTTTTTATAAAAGTTGTTTTTCAGGTAGCAGTTACTGAATCCTAAACTCAAAAAAGAGCAACCCAGATCAAACAATGCTATACCATGCAAGTAAAGATGTAGAAAAAAAGGGAAAAAAAAGTCATTTTGGATATTACAATAAAGTACATGAAAAGTATCTGATGCTATTCAACATCAACAACAAACAGGTCTGAAACTTTACTCCTCTAGTGTTATTTTTATATCCCTAACTGAATGAGACTGACAGTAAGGACTAACTGGAAGAATTCTGAGCCAAATAAAAAGTCATTACAGTGCCACATGTGATCTGGACTGGAATTCTCAAATGCGATGGTCATCACCTCATCTTTTCCTCTTCTTCCTCTTCTCCACCACTTTGCTCATACTATCCCCCTCTGGGTTCTTTTCTTGTCGAACCACTCGTCTCTCCACTTTGTATTCCTGCTCTCCAATATGGGGGTTTCCTCTCACAACATACTCACTTCCTCGAAAGGTGATACTCAAACTGGTCCTGGGATAGGTACCATACACTCTGCGCAGGTCCTCCCTGACAAACTCTGGTAGCTCCTTGCGAGGACCATACACTCTTTCCAGCCTCCCCCAGCGGAGTTCCCCTCTCAAAGTAAAGCCCTCAGGCCAAGCCCCCTCCTGGGACTGCAGCCTTGGTGGTCTGGGTGGAAATGAAGCCATAGGAACCAGAGATGCTACAGCTGCTGGATGTGCATACAGATGTGGGTAGCTCTGGCATGGACTAGACCATATCACAGGGGAAAGTCCATAGTAGTAGTGGTATTCTTCACAACCCAGTTCCTGGGGAGCCCTCATGTTCCTGGTCACCAGGTATGGCTGTGGATACTGCATAGTGATAGGTGGAAGGAGGTGGCTGCTGTTGTGCCACTGGTTGTGTGGTGATAATGGAAACATGGATCTGTAGAGACACAATATGTATGAATAGAAGTAGTTCATGATCTAAAGAAGAGGTGTGTGAAGAATGGGAGGCAACCCTGTTGTCTCACACATTTAAATTGTCTTTGTCTATACAAGAACATGCCATACTTAATACTTTACTCTTTGTATTCAGTGTGATGAAAGTGACAAAGCCATCAACTCCTGATTATCTTTTAGTGATAAATAAATCAAGTTCCTCACCTCAAGGTGCTTTTTCTGAAGATGAGTATGTGCATACGTCTCTGAAATAAATGAGCTCCATTGAACAAACTGACTCTCCTTCCTTGTTATCACACATTTAGGATAGAATGAGGCCTCTGCCAAATGGTCCAGAGGCAATAGTATCCAGGCAGCAGGTAAACAAACGAGCAGGATAATAATAAATGTAAATCCTGAGAAGGTTTGAAGACTACACCATGCCGGCATACAAGATCGCATCTCAATACTCCATATTTTCAAGCTAAAATATTTGTAGATATTTATATTTTTGTAATGTTTGTAATTTTATTCCAAATATGGACTGACAATCCCTTGTTTGTCCCGTTAAACAATTTATATAGCAAACAGTAGAAGGCGCACTAAACCAGAAACGCTGCATAGCCACTGGCATGAATAACCTATGCTTGCTTTCACAAGAGACATGTTTGCTGGCAACCTACTGTAAAAATATAGAAAGTTGAATTTCCATGCCTTCTGGCCTCGGGAATATGAAAAATATAGAAACAAAAGTGGATACTTATCTAGAATGCAAAAATCTAACATCTACAACTACAACAACAATAGCCAGGCTTAATCTATAGAGGTCCATTTGGCCCTTGAAAAAGTTTAGAGCACTTTGTGTGGAAAAAAAAATCACACTTTCTAGTGCCTGATTGACAATCTATCAACCAATAATTGACATCTATAAATCGCTACAAATTTATAATCACTTGATCATTGGCTGTAGTAACCGTCGCTCAGTGACGTACAGTCCTTCATCTGACCAATGGTTAGCTAGTATTTTGCAAAGGCTGAGCAACAGGCTTGGTCCCTGTTGAGTATAGCACAACGATCGGGTTAAATAGTTTTCCGTTAGACAACAATACCGTTACTGTAAAGTCTTTATTATTTTGATATGTTCAATTGTTATTGATTTAGGGGTTATTGCCAGAAAGATAACTATTTATACGTTATTTTTCAAGTACTAACCACGTCTTTTCGAGGCCGTGGCATGGATGAAGTACGGCCTACCAGTGGTGCTCAGGCCCACGGGCTAGCGTCCCTGTTCCCCCCCGGACTGCAGGCTATCTACGGGGAATGCCGGCGCCTCTACGCCGACCAGGCCAACCCACTTCAAGTTACAGCCATTGTAAAATATTGGTAGGTGCTTCGTCCTAATACTGACCGGTCACATCACCAGGTGTTGAGCTACTCGAGCAAGTTTGTTTATTAATAGCTATCGTTAGATGCTTAACAGTTAACGTTAGCAGGCTAGCATTAACACATCCAGGGGCCACAGGCGAAAGCTACTTTGTTTTGGGGAGGTTTGGGTTTCAGAACCAGACCCAGTTATTGTCACCTTAATTTTAAATCCACCCAGTGGTCTACAGGTCTAATAGTCTCCCTGGTTGGGTAGCAGTCATGTAAATTGAAAGAGATGGCATGTAAACAAACTCTAGTGACGACAAAAACGGTGAATGACATGATTAAATGTTTTTCGTCCCATACTTTTCACAGGTTAGGTGGCCCAGACCCTTTAGACTATATCAGTATGTACAGGAATGTGGGCTGTCCAGCCCAGGACATCCAGGAACATTGGCACTATGTCAGCTTTGGACTGAGTGACCTGTATGGGGACAATAGAGTTCACGAGTAAGTACGGGATAACGCTAGCTCTGGTTTGCAGTTGCACATTGGGAGAGTTTCATAATTTCTGTTTCTGCTTAATTTCACTGTTTTTTGTTTTTTTTTACACCATGTAAATCCGGGGCTATCAGTGATTTTGCATTATACTCTTTTGAGTATGTTTAATACCTGCTTATGTTAGGAGCCCTCTCTCAGTAGGAGACCACCTTCAGCGATGGGCGATGGTCTCTATTATTCTATAGCATTCTGTTGATTTCCACAAGCTTAAGGTTTTCACGACACACATACATAGAAGAGAGAAAACATAGTACAGCAGCTGTTGTTTTGTTTACAGTCTTACTGAGTGTGTGTGTGTGTGTGTGTGTGTGTGTTAGATTCACAGGGGCAGAGGGACCTAGTGGGTTTGGCTTTGAGCTCACCTTTAGACTGAAGAGAGAGGTAGGAGAGACGGCACCACCAACCTGGCCAGCTGAACTTATGCAAGGCTTGGCTCGCTATGTGTTCCAGTCAGGTAAGAGCACAGCGGCATGTGCACCATTGTATTTGAAATCCCACAGTGGCACCATTATCTCCTGTCGCCTCACCTGTAGTAGACTACATAGCACAAGCATTCTGAAGGAAGTTTTTTTGGAATTGATCACTGCGAAAATGTCTATCTGAACAAGTAATGTAGCCTGATATTTAGTTGTAAAATCACACAGTTCTAGACTTAATGACTTGTTAAGGTGGACATTTGTGTAGCGATAAGGTGGGGAGAATTCATGAACTTTTGTGTGTTAGTGACAAGGGAAATAATGTACTTGTAAGCATCTTTATCTCCTTTGAACTGAAACATTTGTGACAGACTAATGACGTGTGGTAGATTTTGTAACCTTTTGTTATATAGTCTAGTAAATGATTTATCTGCACTGGTCATAATACAACACATTTCCATCTGGCCACTGTTGCCATGCCACCTAGTCATATCTTTGCTGAACAGAAGAATGTGTTCTTTGTAAATGGACCTTGTAAACCCAGTTTTACATGGAGACATGCATGAATAGCTTCAGGCGAATACATAGCCCCCATGTTTGTCAGAGCTCTGGGGATGGACAGGAAGTCTGATTTCCCATTATGCTATTAATAGGATTGTTCTTTCCAATACAAAACAAGAGCACTGTTGTAGTGGTGTTGTGAATGTGTAACCTTTATGTATGTGAGAGAGAAATATATGGTATACAATGCGCTGCAAAGTTTCTCAAATCCTCCAGCCGTCTTTGTAATGTATACATTAAAGGCTGGTCGAGGAGAGTATTTAAAAGCCATGCAGGGAGAGAAGAAGGCCATTCTCTCCAGTCTAGGCTCCCTTCTCCTCACCCCCACCCCTCCTTTACTCTCCAGCTGGGGTCAATTTGCGCGTGGGTGGGCTGGGCCCCTGAGCTAAATGAATGCTGATTCCTGGCCATCTCTCCCCTCTATTTTCTCCTGCAGCGACTCTGGACTGGGTGCATGTTACCTCCCAAGGAGATGGATTCCACTGACAGAAACTTAGTTTTTCTACTTTTTCTCTTCATCTGGGTCTCTATTTCGCTCCCTTTTACTCATTCTCAGTCTCTTGCTGATCTATGTCCCCTCTCTTCCTCTTAAGTTTCCAACAGTAATTCTGTACTGGCAAATGAGGTGAAGTAGGAAAGAGAGTGCTCCTGACTGGTGGCTAAAGACAGTGACCCAAATGCACTCTGCAAATCAACACTCCTGAAACGATGTATTCAAGACAACCTAAAAAGCTTTTGCTTTTGCTTGCAAATTTTAAAGTTCATGTCTGTTCTTTTTTCTCTTCTACAGAAAACACATTTTGTAGTGGGGACCATGTATCATGGCACAGTCCTCTGGACAACAGTGAGTCTCGCATCCAGCACATGTTGCTAACAGAGGACCCACAGATGCAGCCAGTTCAAACTCCATTTGGCTCAGTCAGCTTTCTCCAGGTGAGGGGAAATAAGGACCCTGGCTTAAATTTTGGCCTGACTCCAAATGATGATGATAATATTTTAAGATAACATGAACTTTATTTGTCCCTAAGGGGAAATGGGGTCATGGAGTAGCAAAATGGGGATACAGATAGAAATATAATAAAAGAAAAATAGTCAATAGTCTTGGGCAAACTCTTGTAAAGTAACAATATAATTGTTTGCTCAGACCCTCACATCCTCTGTGTTGTGTCTTATAGATTGTAGGTGTATGTACAGAGGAGCTACAAGCAGCTCAGCAGTGGAACGGCCAGGGCATCTTAGAGTTGCTGCGCGGAGTCCATATGTGAGTAGAACTGCACATCAACACACGGACACAACAATACTCTAAGGCATTATATGGCATTTTAAGTGCATTTGTGAGAGAAACCGGGTTGTCTGAGATGGACCTTTTGGTCAAAGGTCTATCTCAGACAACCCACTCACAACCCACCCACTTCGCAACACTCTGGCCAGGTAGAGGAGCACGTTGAGCAGCAGACTCATCCTGCCTCGGTGTTCCACACCTGTACATTCTCACTTTTTGCACAATTAACTTTTTTGTACCCGGGACTTTTTTCACATTAAAATTGTTTTTACTTTTGCACTGTATTTGCATAATTTGTGTACATTTGTATAGCTTCATATATTTTTTATTTGTTATTATTATTTTATTATTCCCATTGTAGCTTTATTTCTTAATGTTATTCTATGTCTGGCTGCTGTAACACAGAAATAATAATAAAGTACCTACCTACCTACCTACCTATCTACCTACCTACCTACCTACCAGTGAATTGACTATTGAAGTGAATTATCATTCGGTTAAAAAAAAGTGATAATTCCCTTCATGATTTGATATAGTTAACCTCTTCAGCACTTAGTGACTGATGGCAAACCAAAACCTGGCATAAAGAGAATGTGAATGGAGTTTCCAAATATAGTCTACTCCATTATCTTTTGTAGCACATTTATCCAATTGATATATAACAATGATGCATTATAGGCATTTTAGCAGGCAGCGTATTTCAATTGACAACATAATAATTACTGTGAAGCAATCTCTGAACCAAAATATTGATGCCACAAATGACCTGCTGGTGTCACTTACTAAAAATGTTGGTTGCACCAGTGCCACCACTGGAAAAAGTCTGGCGCCCTGCTTAACACATTAGTTATGCTGCAGTGCAGCAAATAGACAACAGTTCTCCTTGTTCCTTTATTAAGTTGGTGTGAGGGACCTGAGGTTAACACAATCCTACACTTGTGTGAATGATTGTCCTGTGTGCAGTGCTGGCGGCCCTTGGCTGATCACAGACATGAGAAGAGGGGAGACCATTTTTGACATCGACCCACACCTACAAGTAAGGCTTTGTTAAGTTGCAGACTTGACTAAGTGCAGTTTGTCATATTTATACAATGGGATATAAATGGTATTCCCTGTTTGTGTAGTTTAGGCTAGATTCAGTGTTAACATTCATTTAGCTGTTTGCCACCTCACAGCTGGAAAATTACCCCCACAGCTAGAACAAGTCTGTACATGTACTGTGCATTTGTGACAAGGACATACAGACTTAAATAACGATCATTTTATTTAATGTGATCTCAACTGATCAGCTGCTTTCATCTATTCTATGGAGAATACAGTAATGTTACGCTACTTGTCTTGCTTGTTAATGTTAGCAACTGAACGGTTAGCAAACATAGATTAAAGCATATTACATATGTGCATAGAATCACTACTTATACAACAACAACAACACAAGTATGTTAGCACCCCCTATTGGTTCAGTCGTGATGCAACATCAATTCATGTCTGCGAGTTTTGTGCGAGCTAGTGTTAATGATTGCGTATGTGTGTTGCTCATCTTAAGCAGGAGAGAGTGGACCAGGGCATCGAGACTGAAGGCTCCAACCTGAGCGGTGTCAGTGCCAAGTGTGTGTGGGACGACCTGAGTCGACCGCCAGAGGATGAAGAGGATAGCAGATCCATCTGTATAGGATCTCAGCCACGGAGGCTCTCAGACAAAGGTACACTAAGTCCCTAAGGAGCTGACCAAAGGCAGGCTACCTAAAGCCAAAGCAGTAGATCCCCTAAAGGCGAGTTATACTTCTGGGTAGATACAGGTAAACCTCTACATGTAGCTACTAGCTACACAGAGAAGGGTTTTATGGGTAAGCGTACCCCGCAGATGCTCACAGACGAGTAGACGCACACACCTCCCAAATCTCAACGCATTGAGCATCCTGTTGTGTGTGTCAAACAAACGCTGAGCAGGGGAGTATAGCTGGTAGCGTTGGGGGTTTGGCCAAGACTTAAAACGGAACTCAAATAAACTGAATCAAATGGAGAATAGTAATGGAGCAGTCTCTGGTCGCCACCCGTGCTTGTACACAGACTCGCAGACGCAGAAATCAGGCTTAATGAAGACAGAAGACAGAAGACAGAGCAGATTCAAGAATGCTTAAATAATGGGTGCAAAGGGGTTCTGCCCTCATGGTGTCAATGGTGCATGAAGGGATAATTCTCTCTCTGTGTTTGTGTGTGTGTGCGTGTGTGTGCAGACACAGAGCAGATCAGGGAGGCCCTGAGGAAAGGACTGGAGTTGAACAGCAAGGCAGCACTACCACCCATCAATAGCCAGAGACCGAGCCACGAGAGACCTCAGTGAGTGCCCCTCACCCACACCAACGCACACATACAGACACACTCACCTCGGCCCACCTCAGCACGAGGGTTACACTCGGATAATTCTCTCCACCATGTGCAGTGACTCGGGGCCCAACTGGCGTCTGAACTGTTATCACGCTTGTTTCTCGGCTACCAGCACAATATGGCAGATTGTAGCTATTCCTTTGTGATTTTTCCATAGACAATCATTGGGCCATTTGCAGAGCCAGCAGTATCAAAGGTAAGAGCACTCTGAGAGGAGTTGTGAAATTTGTTTCTGTAAATGCCCATTTGCAGACACAGGCCACAGGACCTGTCACTTTCCTTCACAGACTAGTGGTTTTTCAAACAGCCACCCTCTCTTTTCTGACTGTACCGTTGTAGCCCTTGTCTCTTAATTTTCTCTCTATTGCCTCCCACACTTCCTTTTCTCTTCTATGTCTGTTTCTCAGGAGTCGGAAAGACAGTTTGGAGAGTGAGAGCTCAGCAGCCATTGTTCCTCATGAATTAGTGCGGACACGACAACTGGAGAGCGTCCATCTGAAATTCAACCAAGAGTCAGGCACACTGCTGCCCCTCTGCCTGCGGTACAGCAGCATTTTCCTTCTCTCTGTCTCTTCCTTCTCGCCTTATTCTAAACAACAAATAAAAATGCCTTATACAACTGATCTGGACAAATAGAAATACACCAAAACACATACACGAATGCCACCAGATCCTGAGATGCAAAGAAAATGCACTGACTTTCCTCTTTCAACTCAATATCAAAAGAGGAAAGGAACCGGTGCTCTAAGAAAAATGAAATACACAAAGTGCGATGGTGAGGAAAAGTGTCGGAACAACAACATGGTTTTAAGGAGTGCCGGCACTATTTTTGGATCAAAATACAGCAGTTGCCATCTAATGTGAACTGTGGAATTTTGATGAAACACTGGTGGTGCTTCTCTACAGCTGGGAGATGAGGGGGAACCTGTTTTATGTAATCTCTGTCTGCCTCTGTGGGCAGAACAAGGCCACAGCTAACAGAGACGCCTTTGTGTGAGAGAGGGACAGATAAAGAGAGATGTGCAGGGAGTTAAGAGTGAGACCCGTGTAAAGAGCCCCAAGTATGAGATACCTGCACAAGGTCTTAGTGTGAGATGTCTATGTCTACAGATTATAGCAGTTATACTGTATAAATGGAAAGCATTCCACACTAAACAGAACTTCACAGATTTCAGTTCTCTGTCATATGGTTGCACAAACTTGGAGATGAGTTAGGGACAGGAATCACACATGTGACGACGAGGAGCGTCATGTACTGCACAAATTGTCAATGAGGGTGTTTACTAACAGAGCCTGGCAATGCACAAATCTCTTGGAGTGCTCAGATTACCGCAAGATGTTATGACATCAAACATCAACAGGCAACACACTCAGTACCTGTTTCAATATTTTGTCATCATTGGCTATTGCCAGTTTGTCAGAGATTTGTGTTGTTGTCCATCTCACTACAGAAATTCATCCAGATGCGTCCTGATAGTCTTTGAGATCTTTGAAAAGGTTGAAATATTGTTGGTGGCCCCGACTGGTCTGCAACTGGATAGGGAGGCAGGGAATTGACTCCCCCATATCTACTGAGTCAGCAAAGACTCCCTAATCTCAGCATCCAGTTGAGATCAGGCCTGAAATGGGGCTAAGGATGTCGTGGGAACCAAAAAGTCCATCAAAGAACTTTTAAGTATGTGGAGTTAGTTGTCCCCGCGTTCCCCTCATATTGACTTCCTCTGTCTTTTACAGGGGCCGGTTGCTCCATGGGAGACACTTCACTTACAAGAGTATCAACGGAGACACAGCCATTACATTTGTGTCTACAGGAGTTGAAGGAGCCTTTGCTACTGAGGAGCATCCATATGCAGCCCATGGTCCCTGGCTTCAGGTACACACACACACACACACACGCTAATGCTCTCCATGTGGTGCTTTTATACTTAAAATATTTATTTGATTGGCTGCTCTCTCTCCTCTTAAGATATTGTTGACTGAAGAGTTTGTGGAGCAGATGCTTGGGGACTTACAGGAGCTTAACACTCGCGATGAGGTGGGTAAAACCTCTTTCATACAATGTTAACTTTTTTCTTTTTGTTCAACTACCTGTTCTAAGTACCTTGTATTTCCTTTCTGTTTTTATAGACAAAGTTACCAAAGGAGTACAGTTGGCCAGAGAAGAAGCTGAAGATCTCTGTCCTACCAGACTCTGTGTTTGATAACCCGCTGCAATGAGACAGGGACCAGACCTACTACTTTATCCTTGTGTCCTTACATGCATCTATCCTGACTGACAGCACACAAGCAAAAATACACACAGACACACTCTCCCGTTCTAGACTATTGTGAGCATGAGACTTCTCAGGACATGAACCCTGAGCTGTCAAGGGGCTCAGATCTCTTTTTCATTCCCCCAGTGGACAACCAGAGCCTGCCTCACCCATAAAGACTATCGTCAGATTAAACTGTGCTGGTGACACTTATGGAAGATTCTTGATGCTCCAATATCGAGGGTTGATCTGAAGACTGGTGACTGTTACTGCATTCTCAGACTGGCAGACGGCGTTTCCCTGAGGCTTGAATGCTTTGGAAAATATCGAGTCAACCTCAAACCTGCCTCTCCAGATGGTTGACCTGCAGTCATTCTTGGTGACATGCTAGCCATAGGGCGAGACGGGATGTTGTCATTCCTCCAGCAAGGCCTGCCAAGGTCTCAAGTCCAAGACAAACTTTAGAAGACGCCACTAATGGAGTCAAGGAATCGAGTTAAAATCACGTAAGAGACAAAAGAAGGTCCCAAGAAATAACTGGGTTGCACTCCTCAAGAAGTCAGTTCTATTTATTCCAGTGGCCATTGAAAGGACAGAAATGTCAGCAATCGTACCTTTTTAAGTGTTCTTTTCAAATGACCTTTTATGTATAGTATTTTCAAATGCTGGACATTTCTCATTTATGTGTTTGTGGTCATACCAAAGTTACAATAGTTGGCACTCTGCCACTGCTGTCTGTCTCATGATCTGTGATGCTGATGTGACATTAACGTGACTTAACCTTTATTCATTACCTGATTCTGTCTGGGATAATCAAACAAGCATTTGTACTGTTTCTCTGTGTCCTATGTCAAATGTTACAGGTACAACCACATTTTTTCCCCCTGTGCCAAGAACAAAATTTCTCTATTGAGGAATATTTTTGAATGTGTTTTATTGCAGTATTGTTGATATTGATGATGATGTCTATTTTACCGACATGACATGCATCATATGCAAGTTGATCTTTCAGAAGTTCTTAAGTACAGGCTGAACACTATTGCAAAGGTCCGTTGTACACCTTGAAAGACTTCTTAATGGCAATCTATTTTCAGTGTCCTCTCTCAAGTGTTGTGTCCAGTGGTCACATAAATATGAAATGTATTTTCTGAAATTATTTTCCCTATCAGTAGGACTTGCTTGAAGTGAGTTGGAGTAAAATTCCTCAGTGCCTTGCGTTTAAAAGGACCATGTATTCTGTGGACTCTTTATGCTGCCTAAAGCTCCTGCATTTTCCAGATGCTTCACTTTGAATCAAGGCTCCTGTACTTGGTGTCTTTCTGATACTATCATTGCATTCCATGTTAAAACCGAAAATGAGCAAAGACTGCTTGATCGGCAGTTTCCTCTTACAAAATATGTACTCTTTGGGTTGGCATAGCTTGTTTTTGTTTCTTTTTTATTCAGAGTGACGATGTAAAAAAGTTTTAGGGGCATTCATACAATGTTTGGTAATTACTGTCTTGTTTCCCTGAACTGCCCATTTATCTGTAATCCCAAGTGCATATAAGGGTATAGATATTTACACAATAAAGCTGGAACAAGAATAATCTACTTTGTCACCACACTGTTGCAAGAATACAAAGGAACTTCTTACCAAAACAGCTACTGTGTGTAGTAAATGGAAGCATTCCACTAATTTAGTAAATTGTGGATATTTGTTATTTATTTTATTTAGAGATACAAAGGCAGTAGTTTTTTTTTATGTGATTACCCTGCCTCACACTCTGGGACCAAACAAGGTCTAAATCAATGGGACCCCTATATAGATGCGTATTAACCCACCATTTTGGACTATACCTGCCTACATTGAAGATATATATCTAACACATAGCCAAATTCAAACATATTCATGTTCACCAATTTCAAAAATATTGTTGAAGTGACTATCAAGTTGCTGGCGACCCCTTCAACCCCCCGAGGGTCCCCTGTTGGTCCCCGTCGCAGCCAGGACCCCCACTTTAGGAGCCACTGGCTTAAAGCATGACTGGCCATATAAATGTATCCTGGTCATTTACAGTCTCTCCGGTAGAGTTTGCTGTGCCCGTTCCCTTCCCCTTCTCCCTTCGGCTCCTCCCCGTTTGTGTATCAACTCTCTGACGGGTCACGTTATCGGAGGGGGGCAGTCGGTGCGAGAGCTATGGGCTCCCTCCCGAGTTACATTCTGCGTAGGCTAACCTTTAAATACTAGTCAAAGGAGTCCAGGGGAAAACCAAACCAACCGATTAACATCAAGGGCTACTCTAATAATAACAACGCCGAGCTGTCGGACAGTCCGCTCTAATCTAACCAGAGGACCCGGGATCTCATCGAGGGGTTGATGCGAAGCGCTACGGCATTATAGGTGCACCGGAGTCTGCCAGCGACATGGAGAAGAAATAGTTGGTAACGCTGATTTTTTATTTAACAGAACAAATGTAAAATGGCTGATTGGGCTGCTTAAATACATTAATAACAGTAGTCAACAGTGGGGTCGCGATGAATACAATATAGCCTAGTGTGACATTGTATTGGATTCTGTAGCAAGTTGCCACTTGCTTTAAAATGCCACAGCGTAAGCCCATGTCGCGCTGTTGTGACTTCAGTAGGGATTCAGACCTGAAAAATCTCTATAAGAGTCCTATGATATACTATAGGGGCTTAAAGTGTCTTTAGCCATTATGAGGTCACAATAGGATCGTGTGGTAGAATTGTCTGACCCAGGAGTTCCAGGTTTACTGCACTTGGTTTTTCTAAGGGAATTTTGTTTCCGCTTTAGATACGTGAATGGTTAACTGTTTGATTAGAGTCGTCGCCTGCTAATGCTACGTTTGCTAATTGTAATATATTGTTAATAAGCCTTTACTGCAACATAAATTCGTCAAAGCTTTTTGTACCAATTCGGACGAGATGTAAGTCAGGTGGAAACAAGACTAGGGGGATTTATTTTATTTATAAGTTGCGCATGTTCTGAAACTAATTATCAATTTGCTCTATCCAGAAATTGGACAAAACCTTGGATTGAATTAGAAGTCATGGAGGAAAGATGGAAAAACTGCTTTGAAGAGGAGCTCCTGTGTCCCATTTGCTTGAATGTTTTTGATGAACCCATTCAGTTACCATGCAAGCATAACTTCTGCCAGGGTTGCATCTCTGAGGCCTGGGCCAAAGACACCGCTGCAGTCCGCTGCCCCGAGTGCAATCATGACTATGAGCAGAAACCCACGCTTGAGAAGAACATTAAGCTTGCCAACATCGTGGAACGCTTTAACGCACTGAACACTGAGAAAGTCCCCGCTGTCCTGCACTGTGTCCTCTGCAGACGGGGCCCCCCACTGCCTGTGCAGAAGGTTTGTCTACGCTGCAAGGAGCCCTGCTGCCAAACTCATATCCAGACACACCTACAACAGCCATGTGCAGCCCCGGGACACCTGTTAGTTGATGTTGCAGAGCTAAGAGCCTGGACGTGCCCTCGGCATGAAGAGTACAGGCTGCTCCACTGTGAGGATGAGCAGGTGGCTTTATGTCCATTTTGCTGTATCTCTCGCTGCGCTAGCCAAAGACACACAGTCTGTGCCGTGGATACGCAATGCATACAAATGCAGGTAGGCAAATGGTACTCAGGTGTCATGGCAAGATTAGTCAGTCAGTGAGTCAGTCAGTCAGACAGACAGACAGACAGACAGACAGACAGATGGTTGGTCACTCACTCACTCACTCACTCACTCACTCACTTTGTACTGACTGACCTATCAACTATCAACTCAAAGGCAGGTGAAACTCAAAGGACTTGGCCAATAGGCTTCACTCCCTCTATCTGTCCACCATTCTTGTTAATCCTCCCCTTTCTTCCATGGAATTTTGTTTGAATGTCGGGGAAGCAAACACTCCTCGCAGTTCACTAGTCTTTAAAGGCTCCCTCTCCTTGCCTCCTCTTTTAATCTTAACTGATGTGAAAGGACTGGACAGGTGAAAGCCACCCCTCAGGGTAGATGGATAGGGCATACACACAAACACTGCTCGCATGCACACTCACACACTGCTCCTAACCTTGATCATACCACCCACTCCACACCACGCCTTCACATTACCAGCCCTATGCCCTCGGATAAGTGCTGTGATGCAATCTGTAGCCACAGGAAATGATGATTACATGCTGTGGGGGCGGTTCCACATCAGAATGCAGTCTAGTTTGTTCATGTTAGTCTCTCTAATCACTCATGGCAATGGTTTCAGGATTTATCAGTCTGGAAATACACACTGGCAAGCCTTCGATGCCTGTTTAACAAATTAACTAACTGGCGATAAGACAGTAATAGCATATAACTGGCATGGAATCACACAGTTAGTATATAATTAAGATGATATACTTGAAAATGCCCAAACATGTTTAGAACATTCTGCTTCAAACATTCATGGGAGGAAGAGTGTGAGGTAATGAAATAGTGGGGGAGAGAAAGGCAAACAGAAGGGAGAAAAGAGAGAGAGTTTCTACTGTGTGTGTTAGCCTGACTAGCCTAACAGGTGAATAATGATCTGGCTTGGCAGGAGGCATGGAGGAATGCTTCTCGCATAAGGCCAACGTGTCATGGCTCTAACTGTAGACAGTTGGTTAGAGAGGGAGAGAGATACCTCAGATTCTATATTTTGTTTCAGTTTGCTCTTCTCACGAGTCTGATATAAGTAGCAAGGTGTGATACAACCTCCCACGCTGCCTCGTACACGTTTCTTCCATATCCTTCCCTATCAGATCTATGGAGAGGCAAGGAGTGAGCGTCAGATTAGTTTCACCTACCATGCTGCGGTCGTGCTGATGTGGTGATGATTGTATTTTTCTACTTCTAAAATGTTACGGACACATGCGGCATTTCCTTCCAGAGTGTGGATCACAAAGTTCTAAATCTCTTAAAGTCTTTATTGCAACTGTTGCTTCGGCTCAGAGCTATTATTGGGACAAAAGCTGTCTGTTCAGCCCTTTCCACAGCTGCTCTCCACACACACACACACACACACACACACACACATCTTTCTGTTCTTTCACTACTGTCTGCTCGCAGGGTGAATCGAGTCATCCAGGAGTCAGAGTTCCTGGCAGTGGCCTCTCCCTGCTCCTCCTCCTCCCCTGCCCATGGCGTAAGGCGAAGGCTGGTTGGATTGGGTTGGGCCCAGAGGTGTTCCACTTTTGTCCCTTAAAAAGGGTGTGGGCCTCTTACCGCCCTGCCCTTTAACCACACAACCCCGTGCTACTCTCTAGCCAGCTGTATGCATGGCCCCCAGCTTCCCATGCAGTCAGTCAACTCTGCTCAGAGTAACAGTGCTCATGCAGTGTTCACATGAGTACACACACACACACACACACACGCACACATGGAAGTCTAATATTGATGAACATGGTATTAGTGGACAAGTTGGGCTTGGTGTACACTGGACCATTTGTTCAAGTAATTTGAGGCCAGAGTTTCTTCTCATCGCTACTTACTGTGAGGTCGTTCTCCTCGGAGGAGCTGTGGTCTATTTTGGTAAAAGGATTTGAATTCCCCTGGCAGCCCTCTAGCTGCTTATGTGATAAACAAAGAGGGAACAACCAATGTAGCTATGTTCATATCTTTAGCTCTTTGGTTCTCAAAGGAGACTTTCGCAACCTTCTGCAGGCGTACTCGTAATTTAAAATTGAGAAAGCAAGAGTAATATAACAGTAATTTCATCCCTGGGACGGGCGGAGGAGGAGCCCTCCCACACAACCTCACCTTGGGTTTCTCAGGCACCCCAGCAGGAAACCATCGCTCATGGAAGCTCTGCTATTTGCTTCTGGTATCTGGGTTGGAGTGAGTCAGTTCCCCAGAATGCTGAGGGCAGTCCAATGACATCAGACGTGGGGAATAGTTGTCAGTTGATTGTGAAAGAGGCTCTCTGTTCATCGAGCCCGAGGCTCTTCATTTAAACATGAGCTTCCTGGCAACCCGCGGGTCTCTGGATGCCTAAATAGGACAGTGGGGAAAGTGATCTTGATAAAGGTAGACTTTCACGCTGCTACATAGGGATCAGCAACCAGACAGTTCTGAATGCTCCCCTCTTGCTATTTCAGGGGACAACAGGACAAAGGGAGAATAAGGAGGAAACAGGACAAAATGAGGAGGATAGTTGAGCAGAAGCATCCAAGCACATACAAGCTGTGGCCATTATGTGAGGCCAACTCACTTAGAGCACTTTATGGAAAGCACAATTTTATGACTATAGCAATAATCCAAGAAAGCATTCTTTATACAATGGTTCCCAATGCACGTGTACTGCTGATCAGATTTTTCCAAAGTAGTATACAAACATACAAAAAAACCCAGGAGGGAACAATAAAGACTTCCTGGTTACCAGCAGAGTTAGCATGGAAACCCATAAAACACAGCTAGTCAGCACTGTTGTAATGTGTGTTTGACTAGTCCTATTTCTTGGCTGATACTACTAATATAAAGATATAGTGTGGGGATATGGTAGAGATGTGGGACGTGTCATGGGTGTGTGACATAGGATTACATTAATATTGATGTATGATATGCGTTGACCTCACTTAGAGACAGGGTGACAGACCAGCTTTGGGAGAGGGGCTTAGGAAATCGATATCGCTAAATATCAAGTGACATAAAGAGAGAGGAAGGCTGAATAGCGGTGGTTATGAGAGTGAGTGGGAGGGGGAGAAGACAAGAACAGGGGAGGAATAGCTTCCTGGGGATTGTGGCTGGTGTTTGCACACCTCGATTTGGATGTGATTTTCCCTCAGTCCTCGCCGGGCCTTCCGACGTAGAGGGCTAGTGGGAAAGTAGTTGAGTGGTTACGTTTGAATTACATTTGACAGCTCAATTTCTGTCCATGGACACAAAGAATGCTATGCAAGTGCGAGCTGTTCATTATATACCACCAGGGTACACATTTAACAACGGCGGATTTGTAGATGTGAGGCTAGTTTGAAACCTGTGTAACACAGGTATTGTGTGATGTGGTACTACAGTAATATGTATTCTTGATTGCTCTAGTTGCTCTTTACCGTTGTCAACATTGCTATGGCTATGTAGCGATGGATGCGTCATCCTCTCTGTTGTTATTTGAAATGCAATATTTTCTTACAAGAGCTGAACAATTGAAATATTACTTTTGGTTATTATGAGGTCCCCTGCTGGTGGGAGTCCATTTCATTTTAAAGTGTTGAAACTCTACCTGTCTACCTGTCTTTTTACCGTGTTCAGGTGACGAGACTGTCAGCACCCATCTTCAACAAAAAGGATTGTTTTGACACTTTAAAAGAATAAGAAGAAATTCACTGTTTTGCTTTGGTTGTTATTTTGTCTCATTTGGGGTGTGATGTGTTGTTTGGTCTAGCAGTGAGATGCCGTGTTGAATTGTTGTGGCACTGTGTATTGGAGTGCAGTGCAGTGTGAGTCTAGCATAGTGGCTACTGGAGGAACCAGCCAGTTGTTGTCCATAGGACTCCATGAGTGTTGTAAGCAGCTGAAGAGGCCTGTTGCTGTGATACCACAATGTAGCTACACTGAGACCCACTCACTGGAGACCGCAGGAATGTCCTTCCTTTCCCTATCTCTTTTTTGTTTCTAACTTTCTCTCCGTTGCCTTCAGTCTCTATTTGTATGTCTTTCTCACTTTCTTTCTGTCCCGTTCTTGGCATGTGTAAGCAGAGCCCCGCAGCACTTTGCCTTCCCTCTCGTTCCCATTCTCCCCCACACAGTCACAGGCAGGGAGGGAGCAAACCCCAGCGTTATGCACACAGACATGACAATCTGTCACTGACACAGAGGCCAATGCAAACAATGGGAGCCATGCATGTGGCAAAATGAGAAAGCAGAAAGGGGTAGTGAGGAACCCCCCGACACACACACACACACACTTTTGCTCTCTCCCTCTCTCACACACACACATTAGCTTTCACATATAAATACATACACAAGCGCTTTGTTGCCATGACAGCAGCTTTTCTCTTATTTGGGCATCGTGCCTTTCCCATGCAGAAACAGTTCATTAAAAACCCTACCTGCCCTCCCCTGTTCCTAGTTAGCTGTCAGCCTCTGACTGGAGATTGATTTCCGTCTCCTGCAGCAAATGGAGAAGGATTATGTTTACCGGGTCTTTGGCTCTCTCTCTTTTGATTCAGCTCACAGAGAAAGTTGGCCGGTCCCGATGTTAGATGGCACTTGCTGTTTCAGAAACCATGATAAACTGAGAAGTGGGAATTAGAGACACATTTCTATCTATCTATCTATCTATCTATCTATCTATCTATATCTATCTATCTATATCTATCTCTCTCTCTATCTCTCCATCTATCTCTCCATCTATCTCTCCATCTGTCTATCTATCTCTATCTATCTCTCTATCTATCTCTCTATCTATATCTATCTATCTATCCATCTCTCTCTCTATCTATCTCTCTCTCTATCTCTCTATCTCTCTCTATCTCTCTATCTCTCTATCTATCTCTCTATCTCTCTATCTCTCTCTCTATCTCTCTATCTATCTCTCTATCTCTCTATCTCTCTATCTATCTCTCTATCTCTCTATCTCTCTATCTATCTATCTATCTAT
>CABFOQ010050054.1:0-20796 GCA_900660455.1 Gephyroberyx darwinii | reverse complement strand
GTGCTGGTCATAAGAAATTTTTTTCATAAGTTTCCAAATCATTGGACAGCTAACAGCAATTTGGAAATGTAATTTACATAAAGAAGATTTAGAAAATTTGAACATTTCAAAACTATTACTACTGATAAAACAAAATGCCACTCATGAATTAAAAACAAGTTGTGGGGATTAAAAGAAGAACGACAAGTTTGTATGACCACAGACACCAATAAAAATGCTCTTAAAATATTCAACTTCAGTTCAATGTGAAATTTGTCCTATTATACTAAAGGAATAACACATAAGTTTACTAATAGTTCATTAATAATAACCTAATTCCAGGCAATACTTACTATCCCAGAGTATTGTGCTCTTTTTAAAGCATGTTCTATTGAAATTATGAAAATAATTATATACCGTGATATATATTGTTACCGTCCAAAATTTGAAATATACCGTGATATAAATTTTAGGCCATACCGCCCAGCCCTATGCTTGACATTTAATAGACATATGTACGCTATTAACAAACCAGCCAACAGCAGATGGGCCGGGAGCTCACCTTGGATGGCTCGTCCCGGAGCGCCGCCACCCGTCCCTTCTGGGGCCTTCTCAGCACCAGAGCACCGCCATAGTGGTCAGAGTTGCTGTCCATCATAGAGGAGGCAGACACTGGGTACCTGAAATCTGGGGTGCTGCCCAGGTGAGACCGTCTGGAAAAGCACACACACACACACTTAGAACGGGTAACAGAGGCCAGACTTTGGAGCAGTGAACTCTGCTGGTGAGCTAGCTTACCCATGTAGTAAGGAGTTACTCCGGCTCCTGCCCTGCTCATTCTCTGCCCTCATGGTCTCAATCTGGATCAGAAGCTGCTCCTGAGGGACGGCACAGTTAAAGACATCTTAATCATCTGGTGGAGAAACACATCCTCTCTAGCCCTGAGCTTAGGTCACTGTTTATTCTGTATTCATTCAATGGTGATGAATGAAACGGACACCAATGCTCAAGAAAATAAAATAAAAAGCATGGCTAAATTTCCCCCCAAAACACAAATATAGGGCCAATCTTTAGAATAATTGCTTTTATCATAGACAAATTGCACTAGACTGGTAGCACAGCCAGCACTAGAAACAAAATCTTGACAAACAAGAAAGAAAAATAAGAAACAGTGGGCAAGAAAATAGCTTAGCTATACTGGGATACTACTAGGCCTGCCGTTGATCCCTCACCTTCTCATGGTGCGACTCTTCAATCAACTTCTTGGTGTGCTCTAGTTCTCTTATCAAGGCATTCTGAGGAGACACAGTACCAGGAAAAATAAAGACGAATCAGCAAGGCGAGACACACTAGCAGTTCCAGTAGAAATGAGCTACCAGATTGTGATTGTAATTCATCATAACAACATTAGTCTCATCTAGCCATTATGCACCTTATCCTCTAGGGCAGACATTCTCTCTTTGAGGTGGAGCTGGAGTCTCTCGTTTGATTCAGACAGTAGTTTGTCCACCGTCTCTGACAGACGCTTGTTATGCTCTTCATTCATCTTCTCCCGCTGTCGTGCCTACACAAACAAAAATAAATAAAAAAAAGGTTCATGTGTCTCGATAGGAGCAAAATGGGTGAGGAGTAGGCCTACCCTAATGACAGCATCTTCTATTTCTCCCTCCTTCCCTCCCTCCTCCTCCCACCCCCATCTCACCCTGAGCAGTTCCTGGTGCTTCTCCTCCAGCTGGGCCTCCATCTGTCTCAGTCTCTCCTCTACGTTGCCATGGCGTTCCTCCGCCTGAGGGGATGGGGGACAAGGGTCACAACAAAACATTTAGCTTTCTCTAAACAGCCTAAACATAGCCCACCCTGTCAGAGCTAGTGAGACTGTCTGTAGATCAGG
Source organism: Gephyroberyx darwinii (assembly GCA_900660455.1). NCBI lineage: Eukaryota > Metazoa > Chordata > Actinopteri > Trachichthyiformes > Trachichthyidae > Gephyroberyx > Gephyroberyx darwinii. Next base: position 18,926 of record CABFOQ010050054.1, on the reverse strand, counting down.
GCTTAGATCTCTACTATACTGCTTTATCATCCATCCTGGAGAAGGACCAGGCTGAATAAGGGCCCAACTATTTATGGCCCTGTTAGAGGTTGTGAGGGCAACGCTGAAGTCCTTCAAAAGGATGGGGTAGATTCCTTCAGCCATCCACCCACATCCACAGTAGCAGCCTGGGAAGCATCTACATCTACATACAGCAACTTTGAACCAGTGGCTGAGAAACATGCATCAGCAGGGCCAGCAGAGGACAGCAAAGCAGCACAACTCACAGGAAGACTACAACAAACACAACAGTAGGACAGCCAGTACATAGTGCCTAATAAATCCATCGGCTAAGAGATACAGCCGAGAACAAGCTGCGTTTCATCAAAGGTCTAGGGGCATGTTTACCCAAACTATTATTATTAATTATCGGCCATACCATCAAATATTTAATGTCTAATTAAGCATATTTAAAAATATATAAAAATTCAAAAGCACTGCATTTATAGAGCCAATAGACTGGGAAACCTTTTTCTGTGTTGCTGACTGTACCAGCTTTCTAGTAGCTCTAATGGACAGGGTCTCTAAGTACTTGAGCAAATCAGCTGGCACTTCCTGTTTGTGATTGATATCAAAGGTTTGTGTTTGAGGAAAAAAGGAGAGGTACCAGCATGAAGCACAGAGCAGAACAGATACACAAAGCACACACACACAGGCAGACAGGGAGGGCTGGATCGGGGCCAGGGTTCAGGCTTAAAGCGATACCACAGCATTTTGAAAGTCTGGTACTGCAGTTAACCAGGCAATTGTCATGTAGAGGATAAAAGCACTATGATTAAAGTCAGAGTGAGATAAGATTGTGATGACAATATTCTAGTCTAGAACATGTACAAACATGCATTTTAGCATGAACAAATAGCTATAATTTTTGTAGCAATATCTAAATACTACCATTAGTTTCTATTAGCCTGGTTAAGTTCAGTAGCAGAGCTAAATTGCAAGTGTGCCGGTATCCAGGAGAGCTAGGAGCAGCATTGTGAGTGAAGCTGGTCTACCTTCTTCTGAGTCTTAGTGCCTTTAGAGCCACATACAGACTAGGGGTTTGAGGAGGAGGTGGCAGGGGCAGCGTGAAGACCACACAAAAGACCAGATGATGACAGAAAGACAGAGAGAGGTGAGAGAGGAGAGAACAGGGTATACTTTTAGTGTGAGCTTTAACACAATTAAAAGTAGTGGGCAGAGGGAGGGAAAGAAAGAAAGAGAGATAGATGCCAGTGTGATCCCAAAGAAATCAAAGAAGAGACAAGATGTTGATGACAAGCTCTAGAAACAGAGCAGGTACATAATTAGATGAAATATGAGAAAGGATACAATAAGGGGTGTTAACTGGTAAAATTAAGTGGCTGGAAAAGGGGTAGAGTAAGAGGCTGATAACGGGAGTAGATGTGCTCCAAGGTCCTCGAAGTAGGGGAAGACAGACAGGACAATGGGCTGGTTGATGATGACTAGGTATAGACGCAATATTGAACACACAGAGGTAGTTCCTTCCATTTCTGTGAATGTCTTTCTCCCTCGACTGGCGCCCTTGCCATCTCCTATACAACAACTATATGGCCCTGGCCATATTGTTGTTGGAAATGAAACAGGATGATTAAAAATGCATGAGTGATGAGGAAATGCCTGAGATCTCACGTGAGATTGAAGAGGAAAAAACGTGGAGAAACAAATGAGTCAAGTAAATGTAGAGAAAGAAGAAATGAGGTACTGGGGAATGAAGAGAGACTGCATCACTTGTTAAGAGATGGTTGTGGTGTGCTTGCTGATAAACTCTAGAACAAAAGGCCTACAAGAGAAAAAAAAGTGTGGTCTTGGTTTCAGAGATTTACTTAGGAGCCAGTTTTAATACTAATAAGGTGCTATAGGACCAGCGTGGTTTCATCAGTACGCATTGTTCCAGCCAAGCTATAAATGGTTGAAGACTCAAGCCAAACGACTAAAAATAGGTCCCTGTGGATATTTGGAGTAACCTAAACAATGGCTTCCTCAGTGGCTTCCGCAGGGAGCCACTAGTTGTTGCAACGTAAAGGAAATTACCTTGCAGTCCTGACAACAGTATGTGTGTGAGCGTGTTTGTACGGGTGAAGGTTATAGTTAGCACTAATGCAATTTTTAGTTCATCATATATTTTTTACTTCATTTTTACACCATTTTTTCCCAACCAGATTTATGAACGGAAAGGGAAGATTCAAGCTGATGAAAATAAAATAAATAAATTAGTTTATAAAAATTATAAATTAGACTCCATTAGTTAAGAGTCCAATAGGTTTTCATGCCATGCCAATTCATAAGAAATTAGCATCAGCCTCCTGTTAATATTTGTCAGCAAGACAAAAAGGGATCTAAACCATTTATTTTTTCTTACTGCAGCTGATGGAACTAAACTGAACCCCTTACAGGACTCTTGGTTAGTGGTTAATAAGAAAGCATTCATAAAACCCCAAATCCACCATTTAAGAGGCACTTAATTGGTGTGTTGAGAGATGTGGGGATAAGTACTGGTACCTTTGTGAGGGCGGCTACCCTCTGGGCTAGTTCAGCTTCCACCTCAGGCAGAGTCTCTGCCTTGCGGATGGTCTGTTGCAGCTTCTGCTCGGCCAGCTCCAGCTTCTCCTGGAGCTGCCGGTTTCTGTCCTCAGTCTGCAACAAACAAACAAACAAACAAGCAGTCATTAGCAAGTGTGATGGGGACTTATCAATACTACATTCTGGGAGTTTGCTTTCAGTTCCAAAGGGGAAGTGAGTGTCAAGGCTTAGAACTGTAGGTCAGAGAGAGAGAAACAAAAGGGTGGATGGGGTGGGTAGAATGGATGAAGAGAGCATTCACAATGATAAAAGAAAGAGAGGAAACACACAAACACACAAAGAGGAGAAAGACATCTCCATCTCAGTGAGCACATGTAAAGAAACAAGCCAATCTCTTTGAGGCTTCCCATTCAGTGCCTGCTGCGCTGGTCAATGTGTGAATACAGTGGGAATTCATTAGCAGGGGGTTCTTAAACTGCCAAGGAACCTGCAGGCGATTCCTGCAGGCGGACAAACCCAACAGACTCACACCCCAGGATCAACATATGCCGCATTCCACATAGGACCCAACAGCTGGCAAATTATTGTGTAGGTCTGAAAAGCATGTACATGTACATGGGTGCTGTTTTAAAGTATGTGGCTTACTTGTCTGAAGAGGGACTCCTTGTTGGCCACTTCATTTTCCAGTTTGTCATTGAGGTCATGGACGGAGGTGGCCTCTCGCTGAGCCGCCAGGTAACGTTTTTCCAGGGTGGTGATCCTCTCCTCCATGTCTTCCTTCTGAGCCATTGACTACACACAGACACACAGACACACAGACACAGACACAGACACACAGACACAGACACAGACACACAGACACAGACACAGACACACAGACACAGACACAGACACAGACACACACACACACAGGTAGGTGTGAGGCTGCCTACCTCTTCTGATATTCAGGTCTTTAGATTAAGGATTTTATTTCAAATCAATGTTTCTATGATGAGTAATCACACCAACAAAGCTCATCATATTAAATTGTTATCAGTATTGATATGGAAATTAACTTGTGGAACAAATGCTTTTTTTAAACTGTGCAAGAAGGACTCATAGGTTACTGCAGGAAACAGGTTCAAATGGCCCTGGCACAGAAAATCAAAGCACAGTGGAAAAGTTAAACAAAGCACAGACAGTTCAGTATGGGAGCATTTAACTCAGAGATGCTAACATTGGTAATGTGGTGTATATACACAACATCACAAGTGTTGGAATGTTTGAATGTTGACATCAGGTAAAAATGCCTAAACTTAAAACATTTAACCCTGTGATTTGTGCAATGATGGTGGCAGGCTTCTTTGATTTCATTTGGACTGGAACATAACACAAGCAATATGGCCAGCCTGAGATTCCTTACTTATAATAGGTCTAATCTTCTTATACGTCCACCCAGCAATGTTATGTACCATATATGTATACTTGAAAAACAAAACATGAGAAATGTAGTTATCCTATTTTGCTGCATTAAATCATAGTTAGAGTGTGCACAATTTCCCAGTATTAACTTTCATTTAAATTTACAGCTGAGGCTACACATTTTGATTTTCATTTTGTGCTTTCAGCTTATTCCAGCCACTAGCATCTCATACAAAATATTTGGATAACTATGAGTGGAATGTGTGTGTGTGTGTGTGTGTGTGTGTGTGTGTGTGTGTGTGTGTTCCCTCGCAAATCTACCATTTTAGAATACATTCATACCTAACTGACTTTTATTTTCATCTGTGAACGTGAGTGCAAAATATTAAAAATGTGCCTCCTAGTTCAGACTTTGCTAGCCTCAGGCCTCCCTACCTCTCGCAGGTCTCTCTGTAGTCGTGTGTTCATGTCTTCAGACTTGATGAGGTCCTTTCGGGCTGTGTCCAGATCTTCCTCCAGCTCGCTGATACGTGATACCATAGCAGCCATGCGCTCCTTCATCTGGCCCAGGTCAGCTGTCTGGCGCTCTACCACCTCCTGGAGCTCACCCACCATCCCCGGCCTGAGGCCCAACTCCTCCTCTTGACTCAGCGAACCATCCGACGACCGCTGAGGGTAACATTAACTTAAGTGTTTTAGCCAGTGTACACAAGATACACAGAACATACATTTAGGATTTGCTGCACTTTAATATTACAACAGAAATGCCGCATTCCAAGAACACTAACTAGGAAGAGAAGCTGGATTGGCCTTCCTCCAACATCTTGCAGAGGAAGATGTGGCAACGAGAAGAACACAAATGTCTGAATGTGGGCAAGATTGGTTAAACCACTGAGGGAAAATGGAAAATAAATAAGAGACAATACGTCCAGCCTGAAGAGCACTTTCTATGGTTTGTCTATGGTATGTATGTGACAAGACAGGGCTGACACATACCCACATACTATGTGCCAGCTAACCCAAATAGCAGCAGGATGGAGCAAGGGAAATGCAAGCATTGAAGAACTGGAATAAAAGCAGCCCATCATGTAGAATAAGGAGCAAAGGATATTGATGAGTTTTTTGCATAGGCATTGTTGGGTGGTCTAGCTGAATGCTTGTCACGCACAGGCAACTGCAGCCTTTTCTCCCTCTTTGCCCTCATACACACACCGTCTAACACATTCTGTTGGTCAAATAACCTCACCTTGCCGTTAGTGCTTGGTGTGTTTTCGGAGTTGTGGTTGAGCTCGCTGGTTCCGTCCATCAGCGCCCTTTTCTGTATGTTCTGCTCCCTGAGGTAAGCCATCTAGAGAGATGGCAATGGACATGTTTGTTAATACCAAGTCTAGTCATTCATTTGCAGAGAATAGCCATGTTATGTGTGTGTATGTATGTATGTATGTGTGTGTGTGTGTGTGTGTGTGTGTGTGTGTACACATGCAAACATGGGGCAGAGAGAGGCAGAAGCACATATAGCAGCAGAAACCACTGAGTGTTGAGGGCCTTGAGTTCAAACCACAGCTATTCTGGTTACAGACTCACACATGAATAAACTGCACAGAGCAACGCTCTATGTCAAGTGGCCAAAAGGCAGAAAAACAGCATAAAGCTGCCTTGCCTGAGGAAGCAAAGTTACTCAAAAGTAGAGACAGTGGCAAGTGGTGTTTGATTGTGTGTGTGTGTGTGTGTGTATGTGTTCCCAGGCTGATTCCCAGGAATAAAAGGAGGGCTGTAGCATGAAGCAGAGGGGAAATCTAGGCCACTTTCCCAAGATCCTCTGGGCCTTTTGTCAATCTTAATCCCATTCATTACACAGTAGACTCAAGACTCATCCGCCCTTTGCATGCATGCACGTGCGTGCGTGTGTGAGTGCGAGTGTGTGTGTGATTACGTATGAATCTCAAAATGTAGTTAGCAATTCAGCATAGGAAAGAGCTTTGAACAGGTCAAATATTCAATATGACTGCATTGACTTTTTATGCAATTTGATGTTCAATTCAGATTGCAATGACAGTATAAAATGCAATGATAGAACACAACTACTTCTTTTTGTATTTGTGAATGGCATTGCAATGTTCGGTTTGCTGTTAAACATAAACCCAAATATATCACTCACTAAGCGCATGTGTGTTAAGTATGAAAAAGCGCAGTGTAAGAGAATTAAATCGTGGTGTTTGAATGCATGAGCAAGTCATTGCTTTGAGCTGTCAAGTTGTTCCAGCAAATATTCACACTTCACATGAATGCAGCATAAATTACTGCCACATTCACCAGAGGAAGGGGTTAGCACAGTGTGACATGGAGGGAGAACCAAAGATATAAAAGAAAGAACAGAGAATTAACTGTGACCTGGTCCTGTATGTTTGAATCGGTGCAGATGCATCTTGCACAGCTAGCAGTTATTTCTCATTTACAAATCAGCTTTCCACAAATGCATGTGAGTGTGAGGGCACACGTGTACTTACTTCTTTGTGTGACATGGTGAGCTGTTCTTCCAATGCACTGCATCTTTCCAAGGCCACGCGCAGCCTCTCCCTTACCTAGAACACATGAGAAATGAATGACTGGAAGTGGACTAAAGACTTACAAAACCTTCCCATCTCTCAGATTTCTTTTCCTTATCAAAGCAAATAGCTTTAACACAGGTTCACAAAAACACATCTGCTTTGCTCGCTACTCACAACCACTTACCAATCTCCCAAACACACTCGTACCTTCTCATCCAGGGCTTTGTGGTGTTCGAAGAGGGACTTGAGGGCTTTGAGGACTTCCACCTCGCTGGAGACGCCTGCTGGCGACTGGGCCTGTCTCTTCACCACTGTCATCCTCAGACTGCGCTCATGGCGAGACACCAGGCACTCCAGGTGCTCCAACAGGAGCTGGATATACAATAGACACTGTTACAACTCTAGCACACATCAAAGTCAGGCTCAGCGTTGTGCTTGTGACAAGAGGGATGCAGACAAACGTGCACACGTATGAAACACACAGCTACACAGCCACAAACCCCAGAAACAAGACATGCAAATATATACAGGCCCACTATATCAGTCTCAGCCTGGATTATCTCAGCAACAGCGCATCTATGCAGTGAGAAGACAAAAAACAACTTATCCTTATTCCTCCCCTCTACTATTACATCTTTTATTGTTGTTTTCCCTATCTTTTCACCTCTCCCTTTTTCTCCATCATCCTTCCTAGTGACCTCATGCCTGGGATCACAACATTTTCAGCTGCAGCTACCTTTCCTCCCTTTCTTTCTTTGGCAAATCACAGATCTCACATGTCAGAGCTACGCTTCTCACTTGGCCAACTGGCCAAGGTCTCAGATATTAAAAATAAAAAAGCAACAACAATGGCTGCATGTAACACAGCTAATACGGCTAATAATCAGAGACTGTACAGTTCTCTCTCTCTTATTTACTTTCATGACAACCATCACACCACCACAAACCAAAAGAAAGGAACAGGTTAAAGATTTCAGTGAGAAGAAGCAGGCAGAACCAAACTAGCCTCATCAAGCAACAGTGGAGATTGTGTATGTGTTCACGTTTTACTGACCCGTGTGTTGTTCCTCTCGGCCTTCAGCTCAGCGATCTCTTCCTCCTTCTCCAGCAGGTGCTCCCGACACACGTTGACCTCCTTGGTCAGTGCAGCAAACTCCTAAAAGAGAATTGGACAAATACAATAGTAATGAAACTGTTACTTACTGGGTTCTGCTTTTTTTAAGGTCCACAGCAAGACGAAAAATAAGAACTACTTCTGTTACTTCTCATATGTAGAAGTAGTGTGCTTGTATCTTTCCTTTTTCCTTTTTGGTCATTTAAAAAAAATTGAAATATCCAGTTTAATGCATAACGCTTCTAAAAAACTCTGCTCTCTCAATGCCAACCGTTAGAACTCTCTCTCAATGCTTTCCCTTAACAAGGGGCCATTGCAACAATCATATGGTCTCTCCCACAGATAGCTGCATGCTTTTAGACTGTTGAATCCTTATGACCACATAAAACACCTCATTGGTGATGGTATCACCTTAGATTCCACTCTAAATTATAAAAAGGATTACTTTCATGCCAGGATTGCTTTTGATGCAATGATAATAGTATATTAGGGTTTCTCTGTAGCAGGGTATCACTAGAGCAGACCAGATGGACACAGGCAGACCTGCCCAGGCAATTAACAATGTCCAGATATTGGAATGTAAGAAATACAGTGACAGGATTTAATGTAAAAATGGAAGCAAGAGAAAGATAAAAAGCAAAAGAGACGAGGCTGATACTGAATGTCTATAGTGTAAGAGAGTCAACACATAAGACTGCCACTTTGTGAACAGACTTGTCCAAATACAACACAGACTGCACTCATATCTCTTTTTATCAAACACACACACACACACACACACGTGCACACACACAACACTGCTTTTAGGGATTAAATGCATGGTTGGGCCCAGAGAATGTGTCATCCTGATTTTTCACCCTGTAGGACAAGAACCCTGAGTGGTGAGGCCTTCTTCATACATTTCCAAAGGGGAGGGGCTGCTGGAACGGATCGTCCTTTTCAGTCACTACCACAACTATTCTCTCTTCCCTTCAACCCGGCCTCTGAGTTTCTCCAGTGACTGGCACCAATTCTGCTCTGCTAAAGGAGTAAGGTGGAATTTGCTATTGGCTAGGACCAGCGTCTGTCTCTCTCCTCTAGCCAATGGGAGGGAATCAGAGGCGGGCCCAGGGGTAATTACAGAGTGACTGACTTCCTACATTCCAGAGCAAAGGCTGAGGTTGAGTCATACTGCAACTTTAAGATTATGCCTACCCATCCAAGCTATAATCCAGAGAAATTAAATTTTCCATTATCACAATTTCCACAAAAATAAACCTAGGAAATCTCTTTATGTGGTTAACTATTGAGATTGTCACTGGATGCGTAGGGGTCAGCAAGCTGAGAGGGTCATAAGATCAGGAACAGTTTAAAAAAAACAACAACAAACAAACAAAGGAGACATTGTCAGTTGGAATTTCATTAACATTAATACAAGACATCTGGGACCTGTTAACATCAACTATAACAATAAGATTAGCTAATAAATATCCCTGAATAGTTATTCTGACTGTCCGAAGTCACTGTTACCTGACTGGACAATGTTATGCAGGAAATGAGTCATGTCAAGACCTTGAGCAGACCGCGATTGAGCAACAGGGAGGCAATTACACAGTGGTCCTTAAATCGAAGCACTGTCCTGCAATAGGGCAGGTCAACATAATAAGTGCCAAGTTTGGTTGATACACATCAATACGTCCAACCACCTCTGCCGCCAACTGAGGGGTGAGAAGAATGACAAAATGGGTGGCTGTCATTAGAGATAGTCCTAGATCATTTGGCTTTATTGTAGGAATGGGGGAGGGGAGCACAGACACCAAGCTTCTAAACCAAATCCGAGTGTTCATTTGGTCACATGTGCATACAGACAGCATAAAACCCTGAAATAAATATATGCATGAAACTGAAAAGATGCAGACTCAGTGTGATAGTACCATAAGCCTTTACACAATACAGATCAGTTGTGTGTGCATGTAGGCCTGAGCCCATCTCTCCCTACAGCAGGCTAGATTGCTGTCCAGCTCAGTGAGTGTAGATGAGTGACATGCTGGTTAGAAGAGGACTGGGCTGCCCTGTAAGCCATAGAACAGGGGGTGGGGATTAAGGGAGGCAGACATGGATATGTGTGCCAACCTCTTAAAGGAGCAGCATATCAAAACACAGCGAAAAAACACAAAGGCATTTCAGGGATAACTATACTCCACTCCAGGAATGGGCAACCATGGAGGGCAAAGAGTACGCAGGTTTTCATTCCAACCAAAGACTACACCAAGTGACTTCACTGATTAGTTCCTCCTTTCCTGTGAAGGTTTGCTACTCAGACAAAGTCCCTTGGTGTAGTCCTTGGTTGAATTGAAAACCTGCATAAGCTCGGCCCTTCATGGCACACGATTGACCGCCCCTGCTCTACGCCATCATTACCTAGAATGCACCCCCATGGCGAACAACCCATCAAGCTTTGAGCGATGTAATTTTAGAAGCCATCAGCTCATTGTCATGTCCAGAGAAACACATTTTGGAAAAAAAATAAACATGAGCAAAACTGCTAGAGCTAGTTTTTACTCAAGATGCTTTCTTTTCAACTGAAATCACAAGTGAATAGCATATACAAGTTGTCTTCAACATGTCTATTTACCCCGTTTACATTTAGGTTGTATTCCAACTAGCATAACTTACATGGACATGGGCTATAACTCACAACACTGTGACCTTGCACTTGGAGACATTTCAACAATAGTAATAATTAGTAGTGGTGGCATAATGAATGTGTGCCTTATGATAATCTCCCCCCTTCCAGCCAGCAGATGGTCACTTGTCTTCACTACTGAGATGCCTACAATTACTGCTAAAACTACTAATGTGGTGCAGACAATTAAACTGGCCCATGTGCAATTTTCTGTTTGAAAGCATGGAATTATTCTGAGTGGAAAAAAATAATTTCATAACATTAAAAATTCACATGATTTCCTTCTTCTACATTAGACAAACCACTGTTCTGAAAATGGCAAGCTGTATGGTTCTATGGAAAACATCAAACAATTAGTAAAATATACAATAATTTGGTTCCTAACTGCCCCACAGCAGGTTTGCTTCAAACGTCCATGACTTTGGTCATGTAGTCAAACACAACTTATGTATATTGCTGCACTGCTCCTACCACAGTCACCCTGGGCCTAATACACTAAATTTGTTATGCTGACCTAATGTAGAGTAACAGGCTACTTACAGGACTAAAACCAAAAAAGGGTTTAGGTAATTATGTAATTCTGACGTGTGTTGCTAGATTTTTCACCTCAGCAGTATTTTATTCCATAGAAAGAAACTTAGCACAGAAAACTGATGTTCTTCCAACCTACACGTGGACAGTCTATTACCTTCTCTAGCCTTCACAACACTTATTTCCTAAAAGCACCTGAGTTAGACACATTCCACACCAATTCATCTGTCTAGACTCCTTTTGCTAAAAAGTAGAGCTTATAAATTCTAACGGTTGGCATTATATTACGTCATGACTAAGACTGCGCTCTTCTTTTTTTTTTTTAAACCTGTCATGACATCATCGCCAGGCTGCACTGTATTTGGAATTGACATCAGAACCAATAGGCCTAGTTCCTACATAATGACTTTAGCCATTCTTAAAAGCTTATGGCGTGTGCTGAAATCTGACACTGCAGAGGGCATCTGTTCTCCTAGAGGAGGACTCACTGTCAAAAACTAATTAGGCACCACAATGGCTCCTATTCAGGGCTGCTCAGCCTGCTGGCCAAATGCACACAGTCACAGAGGAAAAGTCAACCTGAAGGAGCTTAGCTACCTGAATGCTAGGCACATACTGCCTCTTCTAGTCCCTGTCATTTAACGATCACGTCATCAGCGGGCTTCAAAAGATCATTTTACCACTACTTCCCGTTTCATCATATCTCTTACTATTATAAAAATGAGAGTTCAAGGGGTTCAAATTTGATGTACTTTTGAGTCACTATCATCATTTCCTAGAGGCAACAACTCCTTCAATAGTTCAGTGGTTACTTAATTACCATTCTGTGTAACAAAAGGACTACATCATCCTCTGCTCCTCTTCCACAGCTCTTCTGGGTTGTAAGGAGAGATTACACAATCTTCCTTCCATTCAAACAACACATCAACAATGAAGTGATGATGATTCATAGAAAGAATAGAAAACACATCTAAAAGTCTTTATCGACTTCTTTATCATTCCCTTTCACATGTATTCATTGCCCTGCACTTTAGCCACTCTCATCCCCTTTCACATTCATTCAACCATTACCATTCATCAACTATGTATATATGTAACATCCATTCATTCACAAGCTGCTCTTCCCTACTTGTGTGTGCGTGTGTGTGCGTGTGCGTGTGTGTGTGTGTGTGTATATATATATATATATATATATATATGTCACCTATCTACCTATCTAAAGAGAAGCCTACTCCTCTCTGTTCTGGCTAGGCAGGTGATGTGTAAACTGAAGACCATAAATTGGCTGTCCATGCCCTAATTTCTTGCAATGAGGCTGTTGTTTGGTTTGTTTAGACCTTTGAGGAATTTGAGGGCAGCTCTAGCATTGAGCCATTGTGATTGAATTGGAATAAAAAGGTGCCAATGCTCTATATATCAGATACTGTGTACAACCTAGTGAAGAACATTATGCACCTAGATGTGTCAAGAAGTGTCAGTACACAATAAGCATGCAAGCAAGTTTCAGTGTGACGCACCAGTGAGTACTTTCCCAATTCAATCATGGCTTCTAGCATAGCATTATGTCTAGTGGCAGGCTTTAGCACATGTTGGGCAAGCAAAGGGTTACACCAAAACAGAGACCTACTATGGTCTACTACTAAGTCTATTGCTTGCTAGTATCAGCAAGCAATAAACTTTTGGCCATGTGTCTGTATGTCTGCTCTCCTTTAAACCATTAATTTAACTCACATCTGGCAAAAGACAACACTAGCACTCCACTATTACCATGCCACAGCTTGGAACAAGTCAGCCTTTGTTGCCTCTCTTGCCATCTTCCTCTCTCAAGGCCTCGCCATTGTGCCACTGACCCCTTAAAAAAACAAAGTTTGTTCCCCTCCAAAATCTGGTGGGATGTAAGCTTCAGTACAATTACTTACAATATGAGCTTAATATCACTCCACCAAATTGTTACAGCCATGCTGTTTTGCAAAATATAATTTTACCTCTAACTGAACTGAAGAAAATTTGAAAAAAGAAAACTAATATAATGCATAGTGTGCAAATTACTCCCTGGGAGTAATACGTAAGGAGGAACAAGGAATATATTACATTTTTTCAGTAACAATCCCAACGCTGCAGAACAAACAATTGAAGAAAGAAAGAAAGAAACATACCATACCATAACCCTGGGGTACATACTGAACTACAACTTTTATGAACTGCCGCACTTATAGTCTTTTGTCTCTTCCTGCATGTAACAGCTTCTCATCTTGCACAATAGTTTAAAGTACAGGGAAAACTGGACATTTACAGCTATACAATGTTAATACGTGACTGCTGCGGATTAACCCAATTCCATGTGTCAGGTTCCAGGACTAAAGGAGTTCCTGATTTCACCCTCATTTCACATACATTTTGGGGGATGAGCTGTCACTCTAAGTACCTATTTAGAGCTTCAGTACTGTGTTTCTACTGTGTTGTGTTCCAAGCCCTTATGAGGACGGATCATGGACGTGGTAAGCCACTCAAGTTAAGGAGCTTTACAGTGGCGCGCGCACACACACAGTGTTTTTAATCAGATGTGAAAGACAAGAAGAAATTGTATATTTTGAGTGATATTGATACCAAAGACATGCATATTGGGAATGACACGGGTTTCACATGACCTCAGTAGTCCAGTTAATTTTCTAAGACCCTATCAGCACTAACGTTATGTTTAAAGAACAGGACTGTTTGGAGCGGATGCCCCTAAGATGACATCTCTAAGTTTATAGTGTCATGCACAATGTAAGGTGCTATTGGGCTGTTGTGCCATGAGAAGCACCTGGCAGAGTTGGCGGCAACACAGAACAGTCCACACAGACAACCTAAGCAAACCACTGCCATACAAAATAAAACTTCAGTCGCAGACTGAGACATTCCAAAAAAAACTTCTATCCGTATATGCCGCCATTCGCCTCACTCACATAGTATTTGATCACTTAACTTGAAAAATAAGCAACTTTTGATGATGTTTCACGATGCAACTTTACTCAAGAGAAAGTAAACAGGGCTATAGTCACAGCAATAATGATTTGTGACTTTTTTGTTTGTTTTTAAAATGGTAAGGAGCTTAAAGGGTAGTGGTAGCCTAGAGGTTAGACAAGTGGGTTCGTCGCCGGTTCAAATCCCCAGACCATCTGGGAAAATGTGGGTGGGGAAAGTAAATGGGTCCAAAGAACAAGCCTGACACTACCTACCAACAGTCTTCTCACTTTTATAGCCAAAGAATCTTTACAGCAGTTCTAGAGTACGGCTGGAAACTCACTATTAACAGACAGTCACAATGGGCAATATATTTGTGCCCACTTCAAGTTAAACCATTACAAGCCGTGGCTGACACAGAGGCACAGAATATTAGCTTGATTGCAGCATATGGGCCCTTTAATTGGATTAAAAACAGATTCAACTACGCAAAATGTACCAATAACAACAGCAGCACAGCTTTAAATCTGTGGCACTGGTCTGAATGAGCTATCCACAAGATCAAATGTCCTTGTGAAACTAAAGGCCAACTTGGCTATACGCAGAACAAACCAATAGGGAGGTAATGTCTTCTTTGGCAATAGAAATACAGAAAAATAAGCACACTATGCATGCTCTCAGCAACAGACCACTGCTGGAGTTTGAAGGAGCTGTTGACGTGTGAGCAAGCCGCCCTGGAATGTTTGTGCATTCCAGGAGAAGGGTACTCTCACCAGGAGGGAGGGAACGAGGATTGAGAGAAAGAGAGAGAAAGACAAAGGCAGCCCACCTTTACCCACCTATCCCAGCCTAAAGGCCTAGGTTCAACCAAAAGGAACAGTTTAATTTCAAAGTCATCCGATTCAATGCTTTGCTCAATGATACATTCTGATATATTTGGCATTCTAAGAAAAGGTCAGTGGTTTCAGCCTGTCCAATGTTATCAGGAACAAACCTCTGTGCAGCTACATGCTACTCTCTTGTTCAATTCTTTATTCAACCAAGTCTACAAATGACACTGTTTCAGATGGGGGTCCCTGGCCAAATGTGTATCTATTTCGGGGGCCTCAGTCTAAAATGTCAATGCATTAGTTGAATGATTTTACATGCCATTACATGAATTTACCTGTTGCAACTACCAATGAACATTTTGTGGTTTTGAACTCAATCGTCACCAGTTCTAATGCCCCTCCAGATTGTCTTCCACTTCCATGACCTCCTTAGCTGTTATTAAACATGCAAGCACATTTATTGCTAATAACTAGCAAATGAAGAGATGTGCTGAAAAAACAAATTAATTAATTCAACATAATAACCTCAATTCTGTTCATCAGTTTCATCATTTAATTAATCAAATTGTACAGTTAACCGAATTGAAATGCCCATCGCTGCTCAAAATGAGTTTTGGATTGGGGATTTACAAGCAAAACGACATGGAAAAAAGAACATTACAAAGTGTATTAACACCAGATTACAGCATATAAAGTGCCTCCACTTTTTTAGCAGCTGAATTTTTTTGCCTTCCAGACACACCATGAACAAATCCCAGGAGGTTTGGCAGACAGCCAGAGGATCAGCTGACAGCACTACAGCAGCGCAAGTAGCAACGTGTACACATACGCACACACACATACGCACACACACATACGCACACACAGAGCTGTATTAGTCTGACCTAAGGTCCCGGTTTCTCATGTGAGACAAAAGGAAAAGATGAAGACGAAGTGGAGTGGAACTTGAACTATTGACGGAAGTGGAATTATGGCAACTGATTACCTATTATGCTGGCAACAAGACTACAAGACTTTTAAATTCTTAATGGACTTAAAACCAAGGGCATTTTACTCAAACAACTGGGGCCGTATTCACAAAACATTTTATCTTACCACTAAGAGGACTCCCAAATAGCAGTAAAAGTTTTTAGCTAAGAGTTTTCTCTTAAAACCTATTCACAAAGCTGCTGAGATCAACTTTTAGTAAGGAATGGGGAGAGATCTTAAGCTAAGAGAAAGGGCGGGGTTGACCCCGTTGCTATGGATGATGTCACAAGCTTACTTCCTATGCACACAGTGATTGGCTGATAGGGGATGGGTCTCTGTCAGTGATTTCATCAAATACTGTAGAAGGAGGGATCATGTTGCCATATTCAAATAAAGAATTCAAAATAAAAATGTAGGCTAAGTGTCACTGGTTAAACATGAAACCAAGAATAATATAGGCTACTGACTAGTCAAGTATATGTTCAGCTAATTGTCAGCCTCTTACATCTCGTAAACAATTAGCAGATATGCATATAAGCAGCCTTTTAATTATCAGACTAGAATAACCATGGCTGATAGTAAGACATGTGACGCTACATTGTGCAAACGGAAACGAAAACCCAACTGGACGCAAGAACAGCTTTTACTTCTTGCCCTACTTGTGCATGAAAGGAAGGACAATTTGGAAAATTTGGAGTTGGGATAACTTCAAAAACCAAAAAAGAAGCATGAGAAAATATATGATTGCAAATAAATGCGATGACTGTGGAAATCGCTGGTATTCTTTGCAGTCTCAGGCAAGGGCAGAGATTGCATTTTCAACTACATTAGACCACAATGTTTTATTCTCTATCATTCAATCTTTTTAGCCTATATAAAAAAATTAAAAAAAAATGTATTTATACATAAATGAACCTCGCTGTACATGTCATCACAGATTATATTAACATGTAATCTATAATTTGAAATATTTATTGCATTTATTTTAAGGAGGCTCAGCACCCAAGGCTCTATTGCCTATTGCCTCAGTGGTGTACAGTGTCCTTGGGCACTCAGACACCAGCATAGGATTGTTTGTGATTTGGTCTTAGTGACTTATGAGTCCTCTTGACTACCCCTAACTTTTCACAGATTTAGGTGGTTTTAGTGCTAAAATGCTTTGAGAAATACTCTTAGACCAAAAATGTAGGATTTAGGACTGACACGCCCATTATTTTTATTTTATTTTATTATTTTCTCCTAAATCAGCAAGTTGGAAGCTACTTTTAGCCTTAATATGTTTTGTGAATACAGCCCCAGTTCTCTATATTTAGCCTGGTCTTTTAGGATAGCATGATATAATTTACTGGAGTGATGCCTCAATTTATAGCACAGATTCAGACCTTTTCATAGAATCCAACAATGTTCATTTTAAACCTTCTCGTGGCTAGCAGCACACTGTTGAATTATGGTTACATTCAGCTGTTTTCACAGGCCTGCAGCCAAAAGGTTTTATACTCTAACTTATCCTCCTGTATTTCTGGTAAACCTGCTTCAAATCAAACATGTTGTCCATCAAATTAAGGCTTTGATTATCTTCTTTCCAACAAGTATTGGCTTTCCATCCTAGTACAACCTGGCTGCTTAAAATCAGACATTTAGTGTGATCAATACCAGACAGTTTTCAGAGTGAATCTCGCTGAGATGGCCGATTGAATTCACTCCAGCTGACTACGAAACCAAGTCAGAAGCCAGCCATTACTCTACTCTCTGCTCCCTGAATGACGTGAGTCAAAACATCAACCTAATCCTCTATCTCCACTGAGGTGAACTGTTGGCACAACGATTCTGACGGACAACGGCCCCCAGACTGCACTCCACTATGTCCCTCCTGACATCGACTGGTCCAGACCAACACATGCGTTTGTTTACCTGGACATGAAGTGTAGTATAGTTGATTATATCGCGATAACAGGATTATGTGATTGAAGACAAGGTAGAGCGGGAGTGAGAGAGTTGGAATGACAGGAATGAGAACGGGAACAATAAAAGAATTAAAATCAAGAATTGCATCTTTATTGGACAACGCAACATTTATGGTGACGAGGATAAAAGAAAAGAATTGCAACAAACTCAAAGCAAGACGTATGAACAACACGGATAACAGGTTTGACCGCGAGGAAAACAAACTTTTAAAGTTTAAGCTAACATAGGAGACCACGAGCCAGCGGATCTATGGATGCAGAGGATGCGGTAAGGAGAGCTACACTATTGCATTGTATTGGAGCACCCACTCAGAGGATTTTTGCTAATCTTCCGGGAGAAAAAGGTACATTTCCTGAGACAGTAGCCGCCCTTGACACGTATTTCACGCCACGGAGGAATGTGGCTTTGGAAAGACACAAATTTAGACAGAGAACTCAGTGCCCTGAGGAATCTATCGACGCTTGTGTTAATGCTTTGAGAAAACTAGCGAAATCGTGTGAATTTGGCGTACTAGAAGACGACATGCTGAGAGATCAAATAGTGGAGAAGTGTGCAATGAAAAGACTGTGGGACAAATTATTACAGGAGGAAGGACTAACTTTGGAAAGAACTCTCAAAGTGGCTAGACTTTTTGAAGCAGCACACGCCAAGTCAAAAGTGTTTTCAGAAAACAACGGTAGCAGCAGGACTAGAGATAGCCATGTTAACTTCACCAGAAATGCAAGTACTGCTCGCACAGAAAGAAGCCGAGCTGGTAGGAGCGCAGATGAACAAGGTTACAGCGACACCGGATATTACAGATGTGGAATAGCAACCCACAAAGCAGATGAATGTGGAGCCAAAACAGCAAAATGCCTGTACTGAATGAAAACTGGACATTATGCAGAAAGAAAATCGCTTACAAAAAGAAAAGAAACATGACAGAAAGTATAAACCAATAAGAGCAGTGGAGGACCCTTCAGACTCAGACTCTGATGAGTTTATACACGCAATAGATCCACAAGGTAAAGAAACAATAAGAATAAATGGTCAACAGATCAAGATGGTGATAGATACAGGAAGTGGGAGAAACCTCATAGGAGAACACCTATATAAGAAAGTGTTTTCACACAAAGCTGAACTGAAACAAACTAAGAAGAGATTCTATCCTTATGGCCAGAAGACTCCCCTAAATGTCATAACAAGAAACGTTAATGTCATTAAAGGAAATGTGGAAGCACTGATGGTCAGAAAGTCATGCTTTGCATTAAAGATACTGCATGGAGAAGATGTAAATGTAAATGCAGTGGATCAGACAGATAGATTCAGTCAGTTGACACAAGAATACAAGTCACTATTTAAAGGACTAGGACAGATTAATGGTTACAGTCACAGAGTAACAGTCGATGAGAAAG
>CABFOQ010050053.1:0-28792 GCA_900660455.1 Gephyroberyx darwinii | reverse complement strand
CTTACGGCCTGCAGTCAGGATTAGGCTGACTGGCTCTGTTGGCTGGGCCGTCTTCAGGTGCCTCTCCAAGTGAATCCAGCTCCGCCTCCACAGCTCAGAGCGCTGGTTGGGGAACTGAGTCTCCAGGATAGACAACTGAGCTGCAAACTCTTGTGGCTTCACATACCTGGAAGGAAGATTTCTCCCACCAGGCCAATGGAGTACAAGCTTGTTCTTGTATGCCAGGAGAGCAGCGGAGCTGACCAGAATCAGCAGAACCAACCCCCATAAGTATCGGCTGAACCCTGAAAGGACACAAGACCTTTCAGTCTGGCAAAATAGTATAAATATTTAAGTGTAGATAAAAAAGGTAGTTTAGGTCTAAACATCATTTAACTGAAATAGACATAGCTTACCCCTTGAAGAAGATCCAGAACTTCCCTTGATAACAGCAGATTTCTTTACCTCTGCTAAAAGAAAGTGTTGTCAAACAAATGTTAGAGAAGCCATTCCATCTCTAAATACAGCGTGTCTAAGTGCTGCAACAATCAACTGTAGTTTCATTACCTTGTTTTTTGGGGTGAACAGTTTGCTTTTGTGTAGGTTGTGTAGGTTTTGTGTTATTCACACGTTGTCGTGTTGCGTAGGCTGCCCCAGTGGTGTAGCAGTGGTTAACACTTTGATTACCTAAAGACGAGGCAGAGTTTATTAATGTAATCTGGATTATTATTTCCTTAGGTCATAACTATTCATGTATGGTAGGCAGCAGTGATGTTCTCATCACCCAAACCAAATGTTAACCAAATTTCAGACTTAACTGACCATTTCCACAGGATTTAATGCTAATTTGTCTTGGCTAATATCAGGCATATTGAAAACATAGTTGTGATTGGATAAGAATTTGGAAAGTCATTTATCAAGCCAACATTCAAAAACAGTATGAATAATATGCAATACAATCTGTTCATAGTACCAGTGCTCTTGGTGTTGGCCTCTATCTTCCTGTACGCTCTGGAGGTCTGGCGGATTGGAACCTCACGCCTGTTCTCCAGCGGCCTGAGTTGGGTGGAAGATTTGGTGGATGCTGCAGGACCTTTACTTGATGGTTTGACTGAAAACGTCATCTGGTGTGTGTCTAGACCTTCAGCATGACTGGGTCGATAATTCTCCAACAACACATAGGGAGCCAAGTTTCTGTCTCCATCGGAACCTGTTTCAAACAAAGGGTTAACCTCTGAATTTGACACTGAAATTTTAAGAAAACCTGTCAATTAACTGCTTGGGATGAGATGTGTCTGGTGGTAAGTAGTCTTATGAATCTGAGGTAATCATTGGTATAGAAAAATGACCAGGTTACACCTGTAAAACAGATTTGACTTCTATCGTTTCATTACACCTGCATGCATTAGCTGACAGTTTAAAGCACACAAAAAACAAGATTTTGGTTGCATTTATCTGCCATGCATCATCAACAGGTGGCCAGCCTCTTACTGAGATCTAATAACATTATAATTATGTCAGAAATCACAACAAAGTGATAACTGACCGATGTGAGTCTTCGGTTGATGAGTAGTATGAGATGTGATGACATCCTCCTCAGGAATCATTTCCTGATCTTCATTTTTCTCCAGATTTTCATTTGTTTCCTGGACCTCCATCTCATTTTCATTACTTTCAACTTCTTCTCCTGTCTCCATCCTGATCTTCTTGCTGGGGGACTCTGTATTAGACAGTCAAAGAAGTTATGTTTGCACCACCTTAGCCAAAGCTAATTTAGGGTAGTATAACAAGGTAAATGTTGCCAACTAGTACATCCCACCTTCATCTCCTGAGTCATTCTCTGCATCCTTGGAACCGTTGACAGCTGCAACTGTTTTTTGGTTTTGTGCCACCCTTTTCCTCCTCCTTATAGGCTCCCTGGGTGTCACTTCAACACTGGCCGCTAACAGGAAGAA
This sequence comes from Gephyroberyx darwinii, assembly GCA_900660455.1. Classification (NCBI taxonomy): domain Eukaryota; kingdom Metazoa; phylum Chordata; class Actinopteri; order Trachichthyiformes; family Trachichthyidae; genus Gephyroberyx; species Gephyroberyx darwinii. The sequence goes on along the minus strand of CABFOQ010050053.1, from coordinate 26,858 downwards.
GTTGGTACAAATGAAATAATGTTATCTTCAGACATTACAAACCGAATAAAAGCCAAAGCACAACTAAGTTCTCTTGTTAGCAGTCTCCTGACCCGAAGATAATGTACAAGAGTGTAAAGATAAAGCAGAAGTATGTTAACGGTGCTGCTAACATCAACTAGCTCCGAGAGCTAACTGTTAATTATTGCTAACCTTTAACGTTAGTTGAAGACTGCCTCGTCGATCGAGTCATGGGGCGAGAAACCGTATTTTGAGAACCCTTGGAGTCCATGTGTGATTATAACACTACCTAACGGTACCAGAAAACGTTAACTACATATTACGACTAAGCATTGTGTTCGCAATTACAGAACAGCAGGGGACTTTCCTATAATGTTAAGGGGATCATTTTGACGGGGCACCGATGATATCCGGAAACAAGTACCACCTCATATATCTCCTTAGAAACATCTGCTGCATCTAAAGTTCCGCTACAACGCTGGCGAGCTGTCTACTGATGTGTCGTAAGCGAACGAGTCGGCTCTTTGAGCCGGCTCTTTTAAGTGAACGATGGGAGACACACATTTTTTTGTAAATGAATACGAAACAGAATGATAGGATAATCCTATAATTTATGAGTTGATTGTAATAATAATAAACGTCTTACTTGTTTGGTAATATTACTTTAGAGCCAAATCCAGCAAGAATAGTGAGATTTTTTGCACCGGAATTTAGGAGGGCGCACATCTTCCCGTAAAACTTCTAAATAAAAGCACACAAATAACCAAACATACTTCATATTAAATACTTCATATTAAATAAGAGTCTTAGATTGCAAATGCCCAACACATCGCCGCTTGTGATGTACGCGATTTCGAATGGACTGAATAAATTGCAGTAAAGTCTTATTATATGACATGTTATGTGTTCTCTTGTGACGATTGTATGCAAACATTGCTATTTTTTTTGACGGATTAATAAATTATTTAAACAGTGGGTACATTTAAATCCTGATAAAAGCATGACTAGTCAGCAGCAGCAGTAGTTTTAGTTTTATATTATGTCATAGAAAATAAATTGAAATATATTTCCGTACGGTTTTGTGGAATTATTTATTATCCATACTATTTCATGTGTATTTCGTATGTTATTATTGCTATACAACTAGGATATTTATTCTTGACATATCCCGCATTTTAACCAGCAACATAGTTCGATGTATTGCAGATGAAGAATCTTGCTTATTTATTTCTTGCACCAAATGGGAAAGTAACTATGGTGTAGCGGAAGTGAATCATAGGTCAAATATTGCTTAATTTGGCTGACTTTGGCTACTGAATGAAGAGCCGTTTGGGAGCCGAAAGAGCCGACTCTTATTGCTGAGCTGAGCCAAATGATCTGACTCACTGAAAAGACCCGGAATTCCACTCACCAGAGCTGTCAGTCCGCGAGGCACTAAGTGATAACGTATATGGATCAAATTCTACGGGAATGTGATTAGAAGGGGACGATCGGTAAGAAATTAAGCCACAACTAAAATATAAGTTTATGAAGTTACGTACATGTGCTTCTTATAGCTTGCAAGTGTTTTGCGGGAATGGGTTTGCTTTGCTAACTGTTTAGCATGTTAGCCTGACGTTCAATAACAAACGTCAACTAACGTTAACCTAGTAAGATTCTGTTAGCTTGCTTTCCAGCTAGCAGTTGACTTAAGTTATAACGTTAGCTAACATTAGCATTTGGACGCTTGAGCTAAACGTGACAGTAGTTAGCTATAAACCACTGACGTTTGTTTACTGCTTACTCGTACAGCAGTTGAAATTGCAGTTCCCGAATTAGCCTTAAGATCAAGGCTGAACAAGTATAATGTTTTTATGCAGGTTTGAAGGCTTTGACATCCAGTGTACCATCTTGCGTGACGTTCCCCAACCCAAAGAAATGGCAGAACAAGACATAAAGATGGCAGGTACTAAAACATTACAGGCAAGATGATGGTTATTATATTTTAACGAATAGCATATTTACAAAGCATCAACAACAATGATTTAAATGTCTTTTTTTTTTTCTTTTTTTTTTTTAATTCAGATGTCAAGAAAGGAGAAACCGAAACAACAGAACAGGAAGGGAGGATCTCTGCTCACACACACTCAAAAGGTAAAGATATTATCAACCTATGTGGCATTCAAGCAAGGTCAGTAGTTATCCATGCAGTGTCACTTGACAGAATGTGACTCTACATCTACATTTCATGACAGATTCAGCTCCACCTTCTACAGCTGCAAACACAGGGGCAATAAGCAGCAACACACAGGACATGAAGCATATTGAAGTTAAAGGTGAGCAGATGTAGTCTCAAAGTTTTATTTCCATCATTTACATAGTCTTACTTAGCCAGCGCATACGCTAGCCTTTGTTTTACTGCTGTACCAGTACAATAGAAAGGTCTAGCTGATGTATTCATCAAGTAGAGGAGTGTTTGTATTTCTTCAACCAATCACTGCCAAGTGTGGTGTTGAATGCATACTTGTAGTGTATTTATGTTTACTCCACTGTCACACAGGTTGTCTTGTCTCTGCACTATATGTGAGGGCCTGTTATGTTTAGTCCTGCACCTATTTTGTCAATCTTATATTGTGTAACTGTCATATAATGTGTCAGCAGCAATTAACCAGGTCAAATTCCTTGCGCACGTGGCAAAATCAATTGATTCCGATTAGGCAAGATAAAATGAGCAGGTTGTATTGAAAGGATGATGGGGAAACCAATTGTGGTTCACCGTATACCAGCTCTGGAAGAAAAAGCTGTTGCAGGTACATGACTGTGGATTTCTCTGTTCCCCATAGACATTGTTCAACCTAAAAAGGAGATGGAGCCTTCAGCAGAAGGAGCTGTAAGTCCAGTTGTGGACATCAAATCCAACATGGCGAATAACTGCACCGCTCCTCAGGATAATGACAGAAGTCATGGTGACAACAGTGAAGAGACGCCAGGGAACAAGGAACCAACCGTGAAACCTGATGAGTTTTCCAGTGAGTTTTCTAGTCCAGCTCTTACACTTGAGACATAATAACTACCGGTAGTTATTACTTCACAGCTTTAACTTACAGATTCAGTATAATTTGTCATTTTAATTAAATCAGATAAAGCTTGTTATGGATTCCTAATGAAGTGTCATTTTTCAGTTTTTGATTGTTTTTTGTCATTTGTCATAACTGCACTAGCATCCATTTCTCTTTGCTCAGCCAATACTCAGTAGGTTAAGGGGATGTGGCCCTGTCAACCACCCTTTTTTGTTGGCCATCGTGTCTTCAGTGGAAGCATCTAACATTCATGGTACAATTGGTGGTTAAGTCAATTCTTAAAAAATTCCTACTGTCCAAACCATTAAATAATTTAAAATGCCACCAGTCAAATTCTAAGCCAAATGCAAAGCCAGTGCCAAGGGTTATCGACACGGAGGTTCTCTATCGCCTACTGTTTGTCTCAGTCTCTGCCTCACTCACACACACATGCTGACCAGCTCCCTGGCTGTTTGCCTATCTTGTCCACTTATCATTAGCAGCCACCAAAGTAAACTCTCAGGTGCTCTTCTCCTCTTTCTCTTTCACACTGCCCTGGCTGCTGTCTGACGGACTAACTATGCATATTCTCGACCACTCAGAGAATTCATTAAAATCTGGAATTATTTGACGTCATGTTCTCCAAGAAGTAGATTGACAGCTAGAGTGATGGTTTCTCAAAAGGCGTTAGTCACATTTCCACAAGTCTGACAGTTATAATATTTTGGGTACTGGACCTTTTAAATCTCACTTAAAATGCACATATAGAGTGAAATATCTAAGCTTGACTTGTTGTGAAAGGCAAAATATTCTTTACTATTTCCATCAGAAGAAGAAAAGAATGAGGAGGAAGCACCAGAGACGAATCCTTCACCTATTCCGAGTGACAGAAAGGATGACCAATTAGATGGACCCGAAGTCAGACTCACTGAAGATCCATCAGCCACAAACTCTGGGGCTGAAGAGGAAGAGGAAGAGCGAGAGGAAGAGCGAGAGGAAGAGGAAGAGGGAGAGGGTAGGTCTTATATTTAAAATGTTGATGACACGATACAATTTCTCTTTCCTCAAATTTTCTGTGTTTTGTACTGACCTGTTGTTTCTCCCACTGGACAGGTGATGGTGAGGATGTAAAGGATAAGACAAGCGATGATGTCGAAACCCTTGGCTTTCTCACTGAAGAGACTACAGAACCTACAATCCCAGAGTTTACTGGAATTCACGGAGGTAACCATGTCCCCAATCCCTTCCATATTTATACCTTTTCTCTATTTATTCTACAAAATAACTCTATGTTATTTTGGCAGTTATGGTGACCAGTAGATGATCAGATAAGTAGATGATTTGTATTAAAAAAAACTACAAATCACACATTCACACAGTTGAATGGAGGTTGTCAAAAGTCATTCTGGAAAATGTAGGGAATTACCACTGAGAGTAGAAGTTCATGAGGCAGGTTGGGGGAAAGTGGGTACACCGTCATCACAAAACTTATATGATATAACAGTATCAGAGTATCCAGGTGTAGTTATTTCCTTTTAATAAATTGAGGATCGAAGTGTGTTTGTGTGAGCGAGCATTATTAAATACATGTTATAAATGACTCATGGATGATTTTACAAAGTGTTGATTGAGGCAACACATCTACCTGTATGTCTTTATGCTGATCTCCATAGGAAATACAATATACTGGCTAGCTGTCGTCATAGTGGTGATTTTGGGCCTCCTGGTGCAGCATGTCTTGTACTCTGAGTCTCCAGCTGAGAAGAAGGATGTGCGGCAAATAGACATCTTCCGCAGGGAGCTAGAAATGGTGAAGACTCAGTTCCCCAACCAGCGCTCTGAGCTGTGGAGGCGGAGCGGGATTCACTTGGAGAGGCACCTGAAGACGGCCCAGCCAACAGAGCCAGTCAGCCTAATCCTGACTGCAGGCCGTAGGGCTGAGAGGACACTGCACTGCTTGGCCAAGGGCCTGGCCTCTGCCTTCTCTTCCGCCCTCAACGCCTCTGTCCTCCACATCGACGGGACCAGTAAAGCCAGCCAGGACAGTGACCAAGTCAAACTGGACATCGACAGCCAGTTGCAGGGAGCTTTTGCAGGGGACAAGCCTGTGGCTGTCATCCACCGCTTCGAGGAGCTGCCTCCGGGCTCCACCCTCATCTTCTATCGCTACTGCGACCATGAGAACGCTGCCTACAAGCGGGTGTTTCTTGCCTTTACTGTGCTACTTCCTCAGGAGGAGGTGGAGGGGCAGCAGAGTCTGAAGGATGTGGAGGAGATGGTGCAGGACTACATCAAAGAGAAGTTTGTGAGCTCCATCCACCAACCTGCCTTCAACAGGATGGACGTTGACAAGTACAGTGGACTGTGGAGCCGCATTTCCCATCTGATCCTACCTGTGGTAGTAGAGAGGATAGAACATGAAGGGTGTTAAGGGACATTAAGAGACTAACACCCTTGTTTGAACTTCTACTTCACCAAACTATTGTCTGTCCATCAGATCCTTCACAGGACTTTTCATGTCATCTTGTGGGTAACTGCAATAGTTTTCAGGTCAAAAGTTTCTCTCATGTATAAGGCCACTTACTACAGATACTACTACAGATGAATACTTAAGAGCAACATCGTTCAATTGAGAATTGAAAATAAGGTTGGCGCTGGCACTTTACTCTAAACTTTGTCTCCTTGTGATTAAATTAAAAAACACTGGTTTTGTTTTTAGAATTTGGAGGATATTTGCTGTGTTTTTTACTGATTATCTTCAAAAGGTATTTTAATGAAGGACTCATAATGCTCCCCTCCCTATACATTGATCATAGAGTTACAAGACAACATGCGTCTTTTGCTATCATCACACAGTATATGATTTTTCTGCATTCTTAAACCTGTATGGCAACATGTACCTTTTTATAAAGCTTTACATGTTAAAGGTTTTCATGTTTTTAATGATCATGTCAGTAGCACACATCATGGAAAGGGGTCTGATAGAAGAAAATAAATGCATCAATGACATGTGCCTTATAACACAAATAAACTTGTGAAATAATATTTTATGCTTGATTTACTGTCATCGACATGCATGCTATTGCTGCTAGAGGGCAGCACAACCTCACTTCAAACTGAAACTTCAATAGCGGGCTGCAACATTTCCACTTTCTGATAGCGTTGGTAAAGCGCCTGAGCACCATGCCATGTTAAATTGCAGACATGCTGCTAATTTGTATTTGACTTACAACTGAAGTTATCTCTAACAACATAGGATTAGGTTAAAGCTTTATGTGGGCTTTTCACACGTAACAGAAACGTATGAAATTAAAATAATTGAGTGTACCAAACGTCCCACTATGTAGTCCTACTAATAGCAGGGCTGCACAACTCTGAAAAAGCACTTGAGGAGGGTGAACTCCTCCTCGCCGGTTTCGTCAGGTCCTCCGCCTCCAGCCCGGCTGTCATCGCCGCTCCGGCAGCAGATGCAGTCCGCAGAAAGCGTCTGCCCTCACAGTGCAGTTGTCCTGTAGACCTGATAGTTGCGTTAAAAGATGAGAGCAGCTACATAGCTTGATCTCGTCATCTGATGACATTTTCGGATATACGTTTCTAGTTCTGTAGTCAGAATTAGGCAATGAAATTATTTAGGCAGCTAAAATAATTGGTGACAGGCAGTGCCTGCTAAGCAAATAGGCAAAATTATTTTAGTTTTTGGGAGCTCCGCGAGCCTCACATTATGGATAAAATATGCATTATCAGTGTAATGTGCTGTGTGTTTTTTGCATGGTGCTCTGCTGCGCCCAACTGGGCTCCAGACCCTGGGACTCAACCTGATAATACAGCTGAGCAAGATCACAATCTACAGGAGGAGATAGACGGCCAGGAGAATATCCTCTCTAAGGTAGGCTAAAAACTTTTGTTCCATGTTGTTTGTTCACGTGGTCTATTTTATGTGGACATTTTATTTTATTGTAAACATGCGTAAGAATTCAAATGTTTCTGATTGTGCGTGGTGGAAAATACATCCGTCCTCTTCTCTTTGTAGCTGCTGGGTGATTATGACAAAGTGAAAGCCCTCTCGGAAGGCTCTGACTGTCGGTGTAAATGTGTTGTCAGACCCCTGAGCAGGAGCGCCTGCCGGCGGATAGAAGAGGGGAGCGCAACTGCGCAGGACTTCTTCACCGTGGAGACTATCACGTCCGGACCGGAGTGCAAGTGCGCCTGCATCGCTCCTCCGTCAGCAGTCAACCCATGCGAGGGGGAGTTCAGGCTAAAAAAACTTAGGGAAGCTGGAAAAGAGAATGTCAAGGTGAAGTGTCATCCTCTCCATTCTCCATGCCTCCCAGAGCCTCCAAACACATTATAGCCACTTGTCACGCTTCCAGCGAGCCAATAAAGGCTTCAGTCGTCCTCGCCTATTGATTTCTAAGAGGCCGTGGTGGTGCTTGGATCAGAAGGGGCGTGCAAACTACGTTTTAACAAATCCAAGGACACTCTCTCACTTTATCCACAATCACAGAGAAGTTGGATGCTTTGATACAAAGTCTGGATGGGCTGGGGATATTTTGCTCATGGCATGTTTTGCATTGGTAAATCGTTTTGACGGAATCCACTTGATCATTCTAGCTCTCCACCATCCTCGAGCTGCTGGAGGGATCCTTCTATGGCATGGATCTGCTGAAGCTGCACTCCATTACCAATAAGCTCCTGGGTCGCGTGGAACACATTGAAAAGGTAATAGGGGGAGAAGAGTAATACAAATATGTTTAAAATGTGCACAAACCATGGGCAAAGGTGGTGGGCTGAATATGGGGTGAATATATTACTAAGGGCAGCCATATGCACTGGCAGAGTGATTTATCAGTTCTGCCAATCACATCCTACTTAAATAAAAACTGAGAACTGCCCTAGGTGAAATCCAAGCCATGCACTGGTTATGTTGTAAATTGGATGACTATTTGCTATTTAAATAGAGAAACTAGAATTGGCCTGTAGAGTCAGTAGGTCCCCATGAGTCCAATTAAATACTCTCCCTGGGACAATTATCCACTTAGAGGCGAGTCCAAGCTTTCTATAACATGTGGAAGTTAACTTCAGCCTGAAGCAAAACCATTTCTTTAATGATAGGCGTCTTATTATGGGGCAGGGAAACACCTTGTTTAGTTATGTCTTTAATCCAAAATGCAGTGTATAATGTATTTAACACTAATTACAGCTCAACTTAGTTGCTTTTGTCAACTCCTTCCTATATATAGCCGACTTGTGAAAACTGGCTACTACCAAGTTATTTTATTATGACTACCGATCAATATCAAATGATACCATGCTGTGTCTATGAATGCATGAAGGTGGTGTCTCTGAACCGCACCGAGGATGTGGTAGGGCCCCAGAAGAGCCCTCTCGTCCCGCTGCAGGTGACAGAAAGCCCGCCCACCCCTTCTCTCCATCCCCGTCAGGAGAAGAGGAAGAGGCTCAGTGAGCTGACTAACCAGGCAGCAGCCTTTCAAAACCTAGAGGTAAGTGGGACATGGTGAGACTGAGAGTGGGGATCAGTAATGTAGAGGTGAAGAAAATGGCTAATCTATGAACTCCAGCTGCTGATATTGCTTTCTTTTCCTGAAAACTATTTGTATGTAGCTTCCATCAGCCTGATACAACTTACTTTCAGCTTAAAAAGGTTGGTAAACTGTCTTCCACATCCTGCTACATCCCTCGGTATGGTATGATCCTTCCTCCACATTGTCACATTGCACGGCGAAACCCTGGTGTCGTTAAACGTAGACGTGGAGGTTCTGGATCCTGAGTGAGAAACCATTACAAAGGCAGTGATCAAAGCCACATGTTGCAGCTCTGTGTGGTCAAGTGTTATTAAGTCTTGTCTTGTGTTCCTTCAAAACCAAATGAACAATGATGTGTTCTTTCCATACCTCCATCCTTCATAAAACCATCGACTGGATGAATGTAGAACCAAGGATATTATTATTATTAAGAATTATTGAGGTAATTGGAAGGTTTGGCAGGCCCAGTGGATTATTCACATCAGAGTGGACATTAGTGACATGTGCAGACCTCAGACCAGCGACTGTAGCTAACACCTCGCACCGCTGGGCCCTGATCCATTATAGTCTCAATCCACACTGGAGATCCTGTCCAGCAGGGATGGGTGGACTTGGATGTAACATGCACATTATTGAATATATCAATATGTTTCTCAATCTCTCTTTCCTCACCCAATACAAACTCAAAGAACTGCCAAAACATTGAAAAATCGGAGTCAAAATACTCCAGACAAAAGCAATTTATATTTTGTGTTTGCCAAGATATCTGACAGCATCTATTAGAGGGTTCGACCGATAAGGGTTTTTGAAAGCTGATACCAAAACTGATATTTTTGTATGTGAAATGAAGCGGCTGATAGTGAAATTTTTCAATATGTTTCCATTTTCATGCCACAGAATGACAAGTAGTCAGTGTTTCTCCCCAGAATGGTACTCTTGTCAGGGTGGAAAAGAAGCATTTAGACCATCCTGTGACACTAAAACTCTCCAGTGAAACCCAGACTAGAGGTTAGCAGCTCTTTATGTCACCTATTCAAAGGTGGGATAGATTACTATTACTACCTTTAAATGAAGAATTCATCTACAACATTTTTTTAATTGAACAATTAAATCAATAAATAAAATGCAAACTGTTTTATGCAGTTGTGGTCAGGGAGGAGTCTCCATCATATCGGTAGTGGACCACAATATTTAATCAAAGGCAAATATCGGCAATTTATCGGTCTATCCCTGCATAGTTCATTTTTCGGCTAATGAAAGTGTGTTTTCATCTTTCCTCGTAGGAGAGGTATGAGGAGAAGTTTGTTGGGGAACATGAGTCCCTCCTAAAGAGCGATGCTCCTGCTCAGACCATCCAGGGGAACCTTCAGGTGACGCCCCAAGAAGTGACTGACAAGGGGGCTTCTCAGGTGGTGAAGACTGGGCCCAATGGCATGATCATCAGAGGAATGACTTTTTATAAATCTGAACCTGATCCAATGGTGGCTGATGACGGAGATCCTGGTGAGAACTGTAAGTCCAAAACCAGACTGAGGTGACCTGTTAAGATGCACCTTTTTTTTTTTTTTTTTTTTTTACAAATCAATCAACTGATCATTCAGTCAATCTTGTATATAGTATATTTTGTGCAAAGATTTAAATCCAAATTGCTTCACAGGGTGATTAAAAAAAGAGCTTGAATAAAATAGATTATAACAGTGTGGGTTTAAAACAGTCATATGTTACTGAAATAGAAAACACATGAAAACCAATTTAGAAGAAATATAAACTCTAGATAAAACAGCACCATAGATAATAATAGATACAAAATTAATAAGATAGTCTAGAGAGAAAAGAATAGAAAAGAGCTCCAAGTAAAAGCTACACTAAAAAGGAATGCCTTCAGCTTTTTCTTAAATATGTCCAAGACTCTGCTAACCATGAAATTGCTTTAATTTATAATAACTACATGTCAGAACATTGAAAGATATCCACTTAAAGCATATAAATGACTTCAGCTGTGTGGAAGAGCTGTAGGAATTCCTCCTGTGTTTGTCAGAATTGACTTCCTGTACAAACTTACTGGCCTTCTTTCTCATTTAGTATATGCTGTCACTTTCTGATGACCACCATCATCTCCTGACACTCATCAGAATATTTCACTAAATGTTTTCCTCTCGCTTTTCAGTTATTGACTATCATGACTTCAGTGGTGATAGCCCAATCAACCAGTTCATTGAGGAGCACCTTCTTGAACTCAAAGACCCACCCAGGGTGAGGGTGCCACACAGAGCATCTCAACCAAAGACAGCAGGTCCTGTAGGCGGGGCCAAGACGACCAGCCAATCAACAAACCCTAATGAAATAGAACCTGCCTCCAAAATTCCACTGTCCACTGATGCCATGGCAACAACCTCAGAAGGTGTTCCTACAGATGTGAGGACCGTCCCATCCACCATGGGAAGCATCACAGTAGAACCATCCACAACCACACAGATAACCAGGAACACAGACACTGATTCAACTATAGCTCAGACTACTGGTCCAATCATCACCAGAGTTACTAAATGGCCAATCCTCATCACGGTCAAACCAGCCAGCACCTCCCCAAGCCTCACCACAAAGGAGCCAATCCAAACTACCAGTAACACAACCACTCAAAAGCCAACTACAAAGGAAACTTCAACATTCACAACCACTCAAAAGCCAACTACAAAGGAAACTTCAACATTCACAACCACTAAGGCACCAATCACCATGATGGAAACCTCAACCATGGAAGTGAAAGACAAAATGCAAACCACTGCTGGTGGTACTACAGCAAAGCCAAGCACGTCAGGACCGGGCCTGACCACGAGGGATTCAACTACTAGCACAATCGCCACTACAACCATCACAACACGTGCTTCCCCGACCTCGGTACCATTACACCCAACAACATCTACGTCCACACAGGCCGCCACCACAACTAAAACACCAGAGCAAGAAACCATATCCACCTCCTTCCCTACGTTGACTATCTCTCCTACTACACAAAGACAGACCACTCTGTCTCCCGATACTTCTCCTCCCGTCACCACCACACCTATGACCACGACTACTTCTACCACCACCACCACCACCACCACCACTACCACACAGGCTGCGCCAGTCAAACGGAAGTACAGAATCAGCTGGGAGGAGGTGGAGGAAGAATCCCCAGAACTAGAGGAGCCAATGCAAAGGAATGAAGAAGAAATTCCAAGTAAAATGGGTAAGTTAAGTTGTTAGTAATGATAGTTGACGTTTTTGTATGGGAAGCAGGTAAGATGATACATTTGTCATATGTATGTTAGGACCGGGTCAAATAGTAGTTGCAAATGAGACCTAAAGTAAGAAGTAAGAAGAAGAGTGGTTAGCATGAGCAGCGATAGCCACCATGGCTGAACAGAAAAAGAAAAGTGCGCCACCTACAGAAACTTAAAGTTCATCAACAGTACTCGCCCCACCGTTTGATTTCCAAGTGATCTCTGGGAAGTGCAGTGCAGAAACGTGACAGCAGTGACCGCTTAGCAACAAAGATGTCGCCAAAATCAAGAAAACAAAGATCTCGCTTTTTTGCTTTAACCAGTTTGAAGTGCCAGATTGGTGGAGGAGGTTACCATATGAGTTGTTAATAATAATAATAATAATAATAATAATAATAATAATAATAATAATCATAACTTTCATTTTTAGAGCGCCTTTCAAGGTACCCAAGGCACTTAACAATAGAAGAGAGAAGAACTAGATAAGGTGAATAACAAAGAGAAAAAAACAAAACAACTAGGCTAACAAGTAGGAAGACAATACGACAAACAGAGGACAAAAAGGCAAAAAAGCAGAGGGCCACAATTCAGCAGCTGGGTCCAAAGGCCTGGCTGAAGAGGAAGGTCTTCAGCCGCTGTTGAAACACTCCAATGGACCCAGCACTGCGGATCTCCACAGGGAGTGAGTTCCAGAGGGTGGAGGCAGTCACTCTGAAGGCTCTGTCCCCGAGAGTCCCTGAGAGTTGACAGTTTAGATGGTATCAACTGACATTCAAGTACTTTTCTATGAACCTCTAAACTCTGTCATTCATTGCTCTGTCCTGTGTGGCAGCCCCACCCGTCTCGTGCTTCAAGCTGGTTAAAACAAATGCTAAAAATGATTTGCAGATGTTATTTGTCCCGGGTCTGGATAATGTTAAGGTGTTACTAAATCCTCTCTCATAACTGTTTGGGTCTTTCACAGAGGAGTGTAAGGACACTTTGGCAACAATCTCAGACCCAGTAACTCATAACACCTATGGCAGAAATGAGGGAGCGTGGATGAAGGATCCAAAGGCTAATAATGACAAAATCTATGTCACGAACTACTATTATGGAAACAACCTGCTGGAGTTCCGCAACATGGATGTCTTCAAAAACGGTAAGAACCAGAGGTCACACCGTTCACCAACATACATCGAAAAAAAGTTTGTTGAATCTGTTTTTCTTGTGCTTTTGATGAATCTCATGCTCCTCCATCCTTTCTTATCCTTGCTAGGCCGTTTCACCAACTCCTACAAACTTCCTTACAACTGGATCGGCACAGGCCACGTGGTCTACGATGGGGCCTTCTACTACAACCGCGCCTTCTCCCGTGACATCATCAAGTTTGACTTGCGCCGGCGCTACGTGGCCGCCTGGACCATGCTGCACGATGCCATGTTTGAAGAGTCGTCGTCGCCGTGGGAGTGGCGCGGCCACTCGGACATCGACTTCGCCGTGGACGAGAATGGCCTGTGGATTATCTACCCGGCGCTCGACGACGAGGGCTTCTTGCAGGAAGTGATCGTCCTGACTCGGCTGAACCCTTCGGATCTCAGCACGCAGAGGGAGACCACCTGGAGAACCGGGCTCAGGAGGAACTACTACGGGAACTGCTTCATCGTGTGTGGCGTCCTGTACGCTGTTGACAGCTACAACCAAAAAGACGCCAACCTGGCGTACGCCTTTGACACACACACCAACACTCAGATGATTCCCAGAATGCCTTTCACCAACAACTATACCTACATCACACAGATTGACTACAACCCCAAGGAGGGTGTGTTGTATGCGTGGGACAATGGACACCAAGTCACATACAACATTAAGTTTGCCTATGTAGACCCCTAGGAAGGGTTTGACAGTAGTTATTTGAAAAGTAATTCTATGAGTTGAAGTGGATTGTAGACCAGTCCACATGGCCATCAGTATATTGTGATGAACTACCATTTATAAAGCTAACTGTCTTGGTTAGAAATTTATGTTTTGGATGTTTTTTTCCTCTTTCTCAAATAATTTTTTTGGCGAAGCTACGTGAAACTGACACTTCAGTCAACACAGCGCATGTTGTACTGTATATACTGTAATATAAAGCATTGTGAGATACATGAATGTAGAAAATATGTCAGAGCAAGTTCACATCAAGGCTTGGGTCAAATAAAGCTATAACAATTAATTCACGTGAAAGAAAAAAAGTCCATAAAACATACGTCCTAACAATAAATCATATCAAATTGTCATTCCATGTTCTGTTTTATACACATTTTTTTATATTACGTTTTTTCCGTGCATATTTGTACATATGCCATAGGTCCTCTGTGTGGTAATATCACACATAGCTGTTGACCATTGTCTTGTGAAAGCACTTACTCCCTCCATATCAGATTGTACTGTTTTGAAGAGACTGCAATAAAAGGTCTGAAAATACTAACTGAAAACGTCTCCTTTGTTGGGTAAATTCACAGTTGAAGTGAAAGCGGCTGTAATTACCTCCTGTGAGCGGTAATCCAATCTGAAGACTGTCAGAAAAAAGAAGAGGAAAGACAACCAGATATATAAAAAAAGACTAGAAAGAACACCCACATGAATAGAAATATGCAGAGTAATCATCCCACCCTGTAATTTCCTCCGTTACCTAAATTGAATTACGGTAACAGAAAATGCCCAGGGGAGTAGTCTCAACCTATTGTAAATGTCTCTGTTACAAAAATAAAATGCTTTGATTCAAGTAACAAGAAGCAGTTAGGACCCCTCCCTGCAACACAAAGGATAGACATACCAGTATATTTAAAGTAAATCCAGTGTTTTATTGACTCAAATTCGATAATGTGATACAAAAAAACAAAACCACACATTGTACTGTATTCTTATTTTAGCCCTGAATACTTATGGGATGCAGTCAAAATGCTAAAAATGTACAAAACCATATAGATCTGAAACCAACAGGGAAAAACCACACACAAGGACTGGCTTAAAACACACAACTGGAGGGCACATTTTGCTCTGATCAGAATTTTATGGGCGTCTATTGAGCTAAAATGTAACTGCAATGTAGACAGAAGAGTTACACTTTGGGCGATAGATAACAATAATATGCAGTACTGTACCAACACAGACAAAAGCTCCTCCAATTACATAGTAAAAACGTTACTATCACGTGAAATCAATAGAAGGTGAAAAGCCAAAACTGAACTTCGCAGGTTGTGCACTCATACTGCAAATGTAATAGTTTAAAACAAATAGACACTATAAAACTAACTATAACCTCACCACATATTTCTTTAGAGTAGACTACATTTTCTATACAGGCATTTTTATTTAAGTGCACTTCAACAAAAGTGCATTTAGACCCATGGACGGAAAGGTCAGGGTTGATATCTTCAATGGTTAACTGTTTTTTTGAGCTCAGTTGATGAAACACAATGGTCAGGTTTTTCAAGGAGAGAATCTCTACATGTACAGCCAACAACATGCAGTGTGTACAGGAATCTTCATGTAGCCAACACATTACCTCCCTATCCATCATTCTTTAGTCAAGATTTTGTAAAAGCATCTATACAATATGACTAACTTTTCTCAAGCCAATTGAGAAAATAAATGTTCCCCAATGCAAAATCAGGTCAATAAATCTTCATTTTTTTAATACAAATTTCAACAGCCAGTGGAAATGTGTTTTTTGCTAATACAGAAGTTAATATTTATTATGTAATAATCCAAATAAATATGTATCTGAATCTATGAATCTATATGTGAAGCACAGTGCAAACAAAAGACCACAAAACTAAGAGCAAAAATTCTTCATCGATACAATGCTGAGAACAAAATCCATATATAAATGGTAACCAAACCAATAATACAGTGGTCAGACCGCTAGGTTCACAGACTACCTGACTTCCTGAGTAGGTGCCTCTACTGCCAAAAGAAAATAAATGCGGCATCTCTTACTATTTGAGGAAATAGTAATAGAAATGTATAGAGGCAAAAAACAAGACAAAAGAGAAAGAATTTTTTTTTTCTGGCTCCAATTAAGGTTGGTGGGTAGGCATGAGGTTAATCTTACACGTATAATCAATTTTTTAGCTAAGGAGTTCTGGCTTTGCAGCTTGGACAGAAAAGTAACCACCAATAAAAACGGTAGACTTGAAGAGCTGCTATGGGGTAAAAGTATTTGTGTTTTGATGGGGTGACTCAGGGTTCAATGCTCTGCCCCCTGCCGCTAAGCAATTACCCTGGTTTGAGGCGTCTGGGGTTACGGGAGAAGTCAGTGTTACCACACAAGGAGCTAACGTCTGCTCTCGGGCCCTATTACAGACTACCTCCGGATATCAGCCATGAAGAAGAATGTGGCTGACTGGCACTGACAATCTGAACCACCATCACATCCTAATGACAGTATTTAAGAGAAGTCCACGTTCATCCAGTACACCAGCTTTAAAATACACCTCCCTTAGAAAAAGGTGAGAAAAAAGTAGGACAAAAGTGTTTTTTTGTGTGTTGCATCAGTCACAGTGCACGCATGTGTTGATGAGGTTATGCCGAGCCCATGAGCACCCCAACGGGAGGCGTGGCCTGACTCTCAGTCGGGGAGGCTTGGTAGAAGGTATCTGTGTGGTTCACCCGGAGCACCGGTGGGATGGTGGAAGACTTGATGTGAAGGATCCTGGTGTCTGTGACTTCGCAGTCAATCTGCATCATCACCTGAAAGTCTTTGTCCCTGATGATGCTTTCTGTAACGGCAGAGAAAGGGTCTTTTTTTATTTGTTTGTCCAGTGATAAAACACATGATAAAATAAAATAACACTGAAAATAAAAAAACCCAATGGGCTTCTCCAAATAATGTCACCTCAAAAGTTAAGAATATGTTTAATTTAACACATGAGTGGATTTAATCAACACAAGACACCAACATTGCTTGCCAAACTGTATTCATTACTCATTTTTCCCCCATCTAATCCTAATTATGGGACACATGGTTTGTCGTTTCATCCATAGAGAGAGACCTGAAATGATAAGAGACAGTACTTTGGGTAGGTAAAAGAGTGTTTTGTAATGTGCGGGCAGCTCGGGGCTAAGGACCACAGCTAGTTTGGGTGGGAGTGGGGGTGGAGATGCAGATGGAGGCCAAAGGTGAGTCACACACTGGCATTCTCCTTCATAGAGATAAACAAAACAGCCAACAAAACAAGAGGACATGCAAATTTGAGGGAAGAAGAAAAGAAGAAACTCTGGCAAGAGAGGCAGAGAACGCGATCACTGATGAGTCAGGCTTTTGTGTTTGAAAACCCCCCAGGGACTGCAACACTGCAGATGGTACAGGTCAGCACACTGGGAAAAAACGTGTTGTTGAGCTTCAAGGATAAATACATTTACACAAAAAGGTCATCTTGGAAGTTTGACTAACAAACAAGTAATTACTCTGGCTTAGCTTGGGAAACTGGAACACACAAAAAATAAATATATTGGACTTGAGACAATTGGTGTGGTTCATGACTTGTGGTATCCCACAGCCTAACGTCTTCGTCAGTGGACATAATTGTGAAATCCTTTGGTAGAAAAGCCAATTAACAACATGTTGAGGGATCCCTCCATGCATGTTACAGTATATTGGCACTAACACACAACTTACACTTCACACACTCCCTCCTCTTATGGCTTTCACTAATAGGTGGCAGAAGAGACGAGATGGTGAGAGTGTAACATTCCCCATATGGAGTTCACAACACCGACACACCTCGATCACTTTTACTATCTTCTCCAGAAAGGGAGCTGAAGTCGGCTTTAAAATGCCTGAGAGCATCGCAAGTCGGTTAAAACGTGCAGCCTTTTACCAGAGACACCTGCCCAAGATATTACCCTCCTCTGCCTCCCATTTACCCGGGAGGCAGGGAGTTTATCAGATGGTGCAGTAACTACTGGATCTCTCCTTCTCCAGCTGGGGGTATTCCCTCGGTGTTCATATCATTAGACGGTTAGCAGATGTAATGCTGCCGTGTATGACTCCATCTACTGCTGAACTTCCTCTTTTGCACCTGGACATTTTCAAATGGCTTCAGTGTTTCAACAGGCATCTTTAGAAGTCATCTCCTAGGTTAGGGTTTTACTTTCTTGTCACGCTAGTGGAGAAGTTATGCAAGTTATGCACATTATCTGCCCCATCACAGATGATGGGGCAGATAATGAAATCCAACCTGTTTTTTTTTTTTCAAGTTCAAGTCCCTTTCATTGCTGCACAGCCAAGCCTGTGCATTTGGTTTCAGTGCAGATGAATAATTGCTCTAACATTAACACCACATAATAAACTACAGAGCAACAGTGAACATATACACAACATAATTCAAGGGCACAGGAGCCTTTTAAGAACACAGTGCAAATCCAAGACTCTTCCCATACGATTCCCCACACCGGTTGCGTCCATCTTTCACCAAATTAACAGAAATGTCCAAATTCTATTCAGCCGACTGCTTGAGAGACTGTAACACAGGGACAGGGAACACACAAACACACAGGCATGAGGCCCAACTTCAAACAGCAGGTCTTTGAAGGAGCTGCCAAAACTAGCCCTGCCGCTCTGCAAGGTCTCCTTCTGCCTTTTACTGGTGCCATCTGGCGACGTTCCAGAAAGTTCCTTCCCGAGCCTTTTCAGTGGCAGAGACTGAGCTGGTGTCTGCTGATAAAGCCCCTAGGTCTGACAACATTGCATTAGGGGAAACTTGAGAGGACATCGCTGGAAAACGGTGACTGCCAGCTTGGCATGAAGACTGAGGGCATATTTGCGAGGCAAACTTTGTTTACATCAGAAAGGAAGCAATTCATCAGCAAGTATAATCACAGAATTACCAGAGGCGATTTGGCTCAATAAAAATAAATGAGGCTCTAATAGGATGCCAATTAGGTCCCTTAAACACTCTAATTATCTACCAAACCAGCTCATTTCCCACTGGAACTTTATCTAGTAAGAAAATCAAGCCAATGAAACCAACATCTTTTATTCATAGGGTTTGATAATCTTTTCATCAAATGTCCCATCCATGCACAAATAGAAATCGGATATATTGTTGGATCGGCTACTACAACACTGTGAAGGCAACAGGTCAACAATTTAGTAATATTCTACTATTGCAAAACTGCACCAGAATCTAACAGGCAATAAAAACTAATTGTACGAGTTAAGAAAAGCTTGTAGAGGTTTGACTTGGAGGATGCAAGGGTTAAACATCTGGGCTGGTAGGAGTGCAGTTTAGTCAAGAGCACCGGTGGGGATGTTCTGTTTAGAGTAGAGGAGTAGGAAAATCTGACCCCCAACTCCTTCAGCGCTGTGGAGCTCTACCCTTGAACCCCTTGGTGCACATTGCCTGTTAGCTACAGTACAAATGTATAAGCTCAAAGAAGTAAAAATAGACTTGTCCCTCACGGTCTATCCACCTGTAATCAGAAAATGATGTAATCTCCAAAACATTCCTCTCCTCTAAACATGTCACTTCCAATTGATTGAGTTGCTTTCAAACTCAGAGAATCATTAAATAAACACACCCTTCACTCCTTATAAGGAGCCGGGGCTCAGTCGGTTATTTTGAGAGAGAATCTAAGAGTTCAAGGTCAAGTAACTTTAACAGAACCCCTGAACCGTGGACATGCAGTCAGACAGAAACAGACGATGGCCTACATCAAAGTCCCTATCTCCAACGTTCAGTTATTGACCAGGACAGACCAAACGATCGCTCCCGATTAGTGGAGCCTATCCACCTCCTCCAGATGAAAGCCATTTAGTCACTGGAGGAGGGAGGCATTCCTGAAGGAGAGCAGGAGGGAGCTGGAAAGAATTATCCTCTGCTGCGGAGCAATCATGCTGCCGAGAGGGGACCGGGTTTTTGCTTTTCTAAGGGTCTCGCCCAGCTAAAGATGTACATTTGCATTTAATCACTTCAAAGTTTCAAACAAAGACTACATAAATCTGCAATGCTACTCTACGGCTGTCATCTGTGTGACACATGGAACTATATATACATGGCGGGGGGGACCATCTGGGTGCTCTGCTACTTGAGAACCATCTCTTGCTGAGCGGGAAAAGCTTTCTGCTGTCAGCCTGTGTTGGCCTGCTTTTGAACAACAATCCTCACTGTCAGGTTAAGGAGGAACAACCAGGAGGAGCAGTTCTAGCATCTGAAGTTGGGGCTGCTGTACATGCATCTGAACATCCAACTGCTGTAAGTCCTCTCTCTAAAGAATACCACAATGATCAAACCATTAGCTGCACACGAGGTAGCACTCTTCAGATAAGCAGGCGAGGACATCAGGTACGAGCACAATAGCACAATGTGTTGATTTTGTGGGTGGCTGCATGCATCCATGACAGATCATGCAAATCCAAGACCCCTTTCTTGTGGTAACTAGAATGTTTCCAGACCCAGTATCTCTCCCTGAATACCACCATTGTTTGGCATTAGGAACAATTAGTTGGAAAGGAGCTCTAGGATTTCACTATTTACCACTATTTCAATGGGCCATCTGACCAGCATAGCCCATAGCATTCCTCCCTGAAAAGACCAACCAAGAACAATGTTTACCTTCATCAATCTTCATCTCAGAAACGTGACCCCCCTCCGCCCCAAAAAAAGCATTTCCCAATGGCCCTGTCTTCCCTGCTGACTAAGAGGCTCATATTCCACTGACTCACTCCTCTCAAGGCCGGCTGAAACACTAATCAAATCTGTTGCTACATCCTACGCCAGGGAAAGACAGGGAAGTAACGGGAAGACAAGAGGATCAGTGATAAAAATGCCAGTTCAAGGGCCAAGAACAATAGACTAATGTCTCTCTAATTGCTCACACTCTACATAGAGACCAGTCCCTCTCGAGCAGCACTCCTTTCAGACCAGTTCACTGCCCTGCAACTACGTGAAAAGCAAGTCGCCTGATAATTAACTCAACAGTGTTTGCTATTTAAGTGGACATAAAAGACTTCTCTCCATGGAAGTCTCCAATGACTCCTCTCTAAAATACTGTATCAATAATCCAGCGGATTGAAGGTCCACAGAAACAAGCTATGATGAGCTCAGGGAAATCAAGGCCATTGATTCTTAGGAAAGGAAAGGTTTCCGCAAGGTTCAGATATAGGGGGCAACTTCATGTATACCAATCTTAAAAATATGTTTTATAAAGCTTTATTTCTGAGTCATATGAACCCAATTTAGGCGGGGGGCAAATAAAACGCGTGACTGCCTCTCAAATGAGCCTACGGAAACCCACCACCCACCACCATTACGTAGTGGAAGTAAACAATGGCACTCGCTGCCACCCCACACCACAACCAACTCACTGATAAGGGTACACTTCATTACCATCCACACTGGCAGGCTGTACTCTTAATGACAGAGCAGTGATTGGGTCTCATGCATCCGCTCACATGTCCTCCTACCTGTCAAATTAGTCCAGCCTAATTGAGATCTCACAGTTCTAGTGCCAAATCACCAAGATGAGGGCCAAACTGAGAGCTGTCCCATCAAGTTTCGGAGTGAAAAAGGCTCTTCTTGTGTGTTTGTGTGTGTAAAGGTCTGTCTGTGTGTGTGCCGAAACATTACAGCATTGCTAAATATAGCCGAGTGTATAATCAGAGGTTGAAGGAACATAACAGAGAGTAAATTATGGCAAACCAGAAAGGGTTTAGAGGGAGGAAGGGAAGAAAGACCCTGCACACTGACAAGACACCAGATGTGAAACAAACTATTTAGCAAGGAAAATCTATGCAAGACTTTGCACAGTATGAAAGGCAACATAAACTATAATTCCAACATGAAGGAAGGAGTATCAGTATCACCTAAATAGGCTTGAAATGCACTCATTTTCTATTGTGGCACTGGAAAGTTTTCCTTACAAATGTCTTAAGCCACATGCAATACATTCTTGTAGGAAGAGGTGTTGTTGAATCTGCTCCCACTTTGCCGTTTATCTGTTGCATGGTGCAAAATGAGCTCCAACCTTTGGATCAGAGGGCTGTGTTGCAGCTCTTACCATTTATGTTCATGGCTGGCAACAGCACAGACATCTTGGGTCGGCTTCCTTTATTGTGGTTGGTGGCAGGAAGTAGAAGGTGATCCTGAGAACAAAGAAGAAAGGGTGATCGACAGAAAATACAACTCTTTTGGAGGCAAATGAAACGGTTTGGTTTCGTGTGTTTTGACTGTTGTTGTTCCGTTAATCATGTTCTGGATTTGAGCTCACATCCCTAAGGCTAAGACCTGCTGAATGGCTTTGATTAACTACTCTAGTATATCAATGATGCAATGATTGTCTGGTGAGGTTAAGAGGTCATTGCAAAATATGATAACTTTCACGAAAGCCTTTAAATTAAACTGCTCCCATATGAGCACTTTTCTCATGCCTAACTTCAAATGCTTGAAAATAAACCAGTAAAAACTGCTTTAATGTTAAAATTGGCTCCTTGAGCTGTTGTGGGGCACTTTACAGCTTCGAGATAAAAACTGCATTTAAACAGCATGGTAGTTCAGTTAATATAACAATTGAGGTAACGGAAAAATATCAGTGACATCAATGAACATCTCTCTGAAATGTGCAACTCAGGAAAGAAAGGTTTTAATGTGCGCAAACAAACATGTGTGAGCCAGTCCTCTTGACTTGACACAGTCCATTCCAAGGAGACATTTTCCTTTTCTATCCTTTTCCATACATACAACTAGCCATCTAAAATCTTGACCCAAATTCAATGATGTAGGCACTACCTCTGGTGGAAAATCTGACAGCATTTCTCTTTGTATCTGGAGTTAAGAAGGCCATGTGGAAAAACAGTTGACAAAAGAGAAGAGCAGAGTTTAGCAGAGAAAAAGGCATCTCTGCAGAGAAACCACCTCTGATCTGAACTCCATCGTCTGTGAGACTCAAGAGTCAGTGGCCTACCAACTACCAAGGGACCAACTAAAAACCTGTTGGCTGCCAAAACTCAGTCTGGGTGAGATGAGTCGAGTTGGTGGTGGGCGAGGAGAGGTGGGAGGACGTTCTGAGGTTAGGAAAGGTAAAGGGATTACAGAAAGAAGACAGGAAGGAGGAACGTAGAAGACTCAGGGGACAAAAGACACACCTAAATGAGCCTCAAGAGGATGTAAAGAAATGAAAAACAGGATGACGAGAGTGGACAAGAGAGCTTGGTAGTATACGAGCTTCGCCATGTCTTTGCTGTAAACAAGGTGTCCTTCATATTGCCTGGTTAAATACAGGTTTTAACAAGATGACAGGTGAATTAAACTTGACACTAGCTGGTAAGGAGTGTAGCTTGATTATTAGAGTGTGGCGTTAGCGTTGTCAGTGTCAGCGGTATGATATAATGATATGTTATAATGGTACTGTAAGGCAAATGCATTAAATATGAAATATGAAAAAGAAATATGTTAAAATGTAAAAAGGAAAAGGTGGCTGCCTGTACTCAGAGGGTGGCTGAAGGTGGGAGAGCACCAACCATGTAACTGCTCATCATCAGGGACCTGCAAGCTCCTCAAGCTGACATAATGGCTGCAGCTGCCATGACAACAGGTAGGTTTGCTGGGACCTTACTGGATCCAGTCCATAGTGAAAACAGCCAGCAGTGTTTCCACCACCTCACCTCAACACACACTTACATAAAGTCACAGGTGCTAAAACAACCTGGGGAAACTAGCAAGACCACAAAATGATGGTAGAGTAAGAACAGTTCCACATTTTGGTTTTGCCGAGTTTTGTTTTCCATCACCTCAACACATTTCACACTTAAACAAAGCCGCAGGTGGTATCTGCTGAGGCATTAATGTGACTGTGACCTAAACGTGACCATGTACGAGTGCACAACCCGTGAAAGTGACCTCACTTTGCCTGAAAGGACACTGAGAGGCTATGAACCAGACACAACGATTTTCCCATTGGCAGTCCAGAGGGACAAAAGTAAAAAGATTGGTGGTGATTGGCTTCAAATTCAGTCCAGAACTTTGGCAGTCTTCTAATAACATCATACAGACTGGAAGAAAAATAAAAGCACACCCCCATTTGAGCACACACACCCTGAAACCCAGGAAACAAAATACAGGCAAATAAACTGACACAGAAAAAGTAATAAAATGTCTGTTAAAATTGAAAAAGTCATAGTTTATCTTCAATCCATCAATCCATCCTTTTGCCACATGATCAATCTCTTTCAACCCATTATGATCAAAACAATCATGTAGTGTAGGAGGCAGGGGTCCAGATACGTTGCTCCAAAGGTTTGAATCGGCCCACAAATCCCAAAAAGTCACAGAAATGTATCTTCCTATCCCAAGGTTGTTAGAATTTTTTATGTTGCCTACGTTTTTCACTTCAGCATTTTTCAATTTTCATTTGAATTTCAGTGTCATTTCAGATATGTTTTCAGAATGAGATCTTATTTTAGTATTTTTATGTTCTCTCTGGTGAGGAAAGTGTTAATAACATCAGTTTTCTCTACATGTTGATAATTACCTTTGGAAGGGTCAATATATCTGGGCCCAATCATTACAAGGAGACTGATGATTTTTATTTTAAGTTAGTTTTGAAACTCATTTTTAAATATTAATTGTAGGTTACTAAAATGTTTGTTACTTTTAGTCTGTAAACTTAAATAACTTTGCTGCATACAATCCAAAAGCTGCCAGAAAATGAAGGACGGCTACTTCTGGTGCACCAGCGTCACCACTGTCCCAGTTGTCACCCGGCCAACTCAGAGCCAAACTTTTGTGACTTGCTTGGCGACGAAGCAACTTTGATCCTTGACGACATGCATGAAAACCTGTGTCCCACAGAGTAATCCTGGGGATTTAAGAGCTCAACATCATCCAGAGCGCCTTGAGCAGTGTGACGAGAAACAGGTCAGTCTTCTGTTCTACTTGAGCTCGGTCCCTTGAGCCCTTTGGGACAGCTACCAAATGTGTTTTTTAGGGAACCTGTCTTCACTTGAGTGGACAGCAATGAGCGTTTCAGATTTATAGGAGTGTTTTTTAAGCTGAATTCCTCATTTCTGATTGTTGATTTTCCAACAAACAAAGTTGTTAAGGCAAAAGCAGGCTGAAGTGTGTGTTTGTTGGCACTGTTCAGAGTGAAAATATATGGAGCAGCAAGTGCCTTGAAGAGTGGAACAAAACACTGGGCCTTTTTGAAACTTAAATTACAATTCAATTCCTTTTTTGGTTAGAGCTGTACAAAAGCGAGAGCTCTAAATAAGGATAGTGTTAAAAAAATAAAAATAAAAATAAAACCAAAGCAATTAAAGAATTCTTTCTGAATATGCTGTCCGGGATTATTCACAAAGGAGAAAAATCAAAAACAGGCCCACAAACCTCCAACGGGGAGGAAGCAGTGATGAATGAAGACAAAGTGAATTAATGATGACATACGGTCATACCTAAAAATCCAGAACATGGTCTTAGTGATTACAAATAGACCGGGGTTAGACTGGAAATGGGGAGCTACACCCTTGGCCGTGTGCAGGGGCGAACGTTTCACCCCTGCTGCCGCCCTCCCCTTTCCTCTCCAATCAAAACCTCACCAGGGAGGTGAGAGCTGCTGAGCGATGCTCCAGTCCCATGCAGCGGGGCTGTGCATGTGCCACGAGGCCACGTCTCCCAAGACTTTGCACCAGTAAGCATATGTCTGGGACCCACGTTTCCACTTGTGATTTTGAGCTACTCTTTTTTTTTTCCTTAATAAAAGACAGAAACACATTTGTTCTTTCCGCTTTTCTTCTTTTAATGTATTATTTATGATTCTTTCTGTATTCAATTAGACACTTTTTATAGCAGCTGAGGAACAGGAAATTTATCAACACATTCAACTGGAATGAAAGTTGATTTGAGTTGAGCCGTAAAACTTTCTCCCACAATCCCCTCTAGGTATGTCATCAGCTTAACCATTATGTCAGATTTTGTGTAGGAGCCAGCGAGTATTGCTTCTGTGAAATCTGCCTCTTTCCCCCTGAGGCTTGTGTGTTTAACATCAATTGATACGTTATACAATGACATTTTGAATTTTAGTTGGTTATTCTTCTTCACAGACACGTGTCACAGTGAAAAAGTTTCAACATTTGACTTTTAGTTTCCCAAAAGGCCACAGCTAGCCACAAGCATGGTTTCAATAAGGAATGCTAACAAGACATTTTATGAAAACGGCTTGATAAAAACCACTTTAAAACATCCAGCCACCAGACAGACTAGATGTGCTGCCAACATATCATTGCTCTTCTCAAGTCAAAACTCACCCTGCGGAAAGACACTACATAGAAAGTGTCACCACGGCGGTTGATCTCATCAAAGAAGTCACTATAGGTGTGATGAGGTGCGTAATAGACCTGCAGCTCACTGCCAGGGCTCCTGTTGGGAGATGAAGAATCATAAACGCAACGCAGACAAGCAGGAACAGGGATGAAGAGAACAATGTCCTATTAGAAATGAACAGGAGTAATGAAGTAATGAAGACAGAGCAAGAGGGAGATAGAGAAACACAGTGATAACAAGGGTTCGATCAATATGGGTTTTTAAAGGCCGATACAGATACTGATCTTTTTGGATTGAAGCTATAGAAGCAATATTTTGTGCCAATGTTCAATATCTTTCAATTTGACCATTTTCATGTCAAAGACTTACAAAAGATACAAGTATTCATTGTTTCCCTCAGAATTATATTCTTGGGACACTAAACCAATGAAATTGTTTTAGGTTGTCAGCTGGTCATGGCAGCCTGAGGCAGGTTTCACTGAAGGTTTAACAAACTGAAGCTAGGGAGTAAAATCACATCCTGACCTCCATCATATTGGTGGTGAACAATACTGACTGGCCAATATCAGATTTTTGTTAAAAGTCCAAGATCAGCCTCATATATGGTCTCTAATAGAGACAGGCAGACACCACAACCCTTAATAACGCACATTTTCTAAAATGGTCTCTACACTGGTGTAGAAACAAGAGTGAACATCAAGTTCATTCAATCATCAAAACATCAAA
>CABFOQ010050051.1:0-12114 GCA_900660455.1 Gephyroberyx darwinii | reverse complement strand
GAGTTCAGACGTGTGCTCTTCCGATCTCACTCACACACACACACACACACACACACACACACACACACACACACACACACACACAAAATAGGGTTTATGTGACTTCTGAGGTATTGAATTATAAACAACACATTTCCAGGACTTCTGCTCAATACTAGAAAAAAATGTATGGTGTGTGTGTGTGTGTGTGTGTGTGTGTGTGTGTGTGTGTGTGTGTGTGTGTGTGTGTGTGTGTGTGTGTGTTTGTGCGCGCGCATATACATGTGCATGTGTGTGGGCATATCCCAATGTGGTCTGTGTATAGCAAGGATATTGTCGGTATGAGCACACAGAGGTGGGTTGTGCTAATTAGCTTTCCCAGCATGGCGTACCAACAGCAAAGCAATCACAGTGGGGAATGAATATGGAACAAGTTTCCTATGTACAGAAGTGGATACATCGTCGTGTGTGTACACATACACACACACACACACACACACACACACACACACACACACCCACGAAAAGCACACATTGCTTTTATTCAAACTTCCCTGTCTCAGTGTCTTCTATTGTTTTGTTTTCATGGGTGTGGCATCATTTCAGCAGAGTTGTCGCAGCACTTTGCTGTGCCGCTTCTTTCATTTGTGCATTATGATTGCATGTGCCAGGTCTCATCATAATGCTTACACAGACTTGGTACTATTGGTACTTAGTTTCAGGAACTTCAACCTTTCTCACCGGGGGATCTAGCCCTGAAAAGTTTCCTCTGGGATAGTTCCTGGCCCCAGAAAAAGTTCCTGCTAGCGAGGTAGTAGTTTTTGGGGGACTAGGAGCCATTGGGGTGGAGTTGCAGTACTGAACAACGCTACAAGTTATGCAAAAATTGTCATGTCCGCCAACCGCCATTTTTAAATACCGGCTTAAATACTGGCTTGTTCTCTGCTCCAACTTTGGCGTGTCTCATTTCCAAAAAAACGATTCTAATATCATGTTCATACCAAAGCAGTGTTGGAGCAAATTGCAGAATTTTAAATTTCACTTTCCTTTTCACAACTTAATCCTTTGGATTAAGTGCAATGCTACTGGTCTACTGGTCTGTCTCATACTAGGGGATGTGCCTGCTGTGTGTTTACAAGCAACAGCTGAGTGAGCACCAGCGAGGTTACTCTCAGGCGCAGCAGAAAACATAACGAGATGCGCAGCTCAGATGCAGTGTTAGAGATCGATTTAGATCATTTTCTATACCTCTTTTAAGTAGCGATGTACTTGAGTGGTGTAATTGATGGTTGGTTGTAGTGGTGACAAAATTAAAATACTACAATATGAAAAACAGAAGCTACACGTTGTATACACCTGTGTGCCCTCAATTACACTGGAGGACTAAAGGTTTAAACACCTTGTACATTGTAAAATTTATGTATATGATTTAAAAGACAATAATGAACCAATAATGATTTGTTTTATCAGTGCAGCCACTTTCTACATCTAGATAAAATGTGTTTAAATATGTAACCTTTTTGTGGAATACACGTCTAACTCTCTCAGGGTTATGAAATCACTAGCTCTATTTCATTCCACACTTTCTTACGTAACCAATAGGCTATCTACATTACAACCGAAACGGCTTGCAATAGTAACTGCCAAATAAATATTTTAGGATCAGAGGAATATTGTGTTTCCCTGCTGTTTTGTAGGTACCACACAGTCACATATGAGGATGTGTGCTGAGCACCAGTGGGGTCCATGGATATTAATATATTTTAATGACCTGCGCTATAAATAACTAATAAGACTCCAGAGAGGTTGATGATGAGCTTTGAAATGTGATTTAATTATTGCACTGATATATGCAACAACAGGGCAGGCTCAAAACAGTGAAAGATGTGCCACAGCTATAGTGTGATGTAGCTCTCTCTCCCTTTTCATTTTTTAACCTTTCCATAAATAGAAAAGAAGCATAGTGCATATCTTAATGCTTTGTGGCTTCATACCTGCATAGTACCAGATCTACCTAACTTGCACAGCCACCTGCCAATTTAAAGATGTGTCAGTCTGTGCAACTGTGCCTTATAATAGAAATGACTACTAGCTTCTAGCTCACATGTTCTTGCATAGTATTATTATATTCTACATGAGGATACTCTGATATGCTTTGGTTTTTCGGTGAAAGTTGGCACACTGAAAGCTGGGGAAATGACAAGTGCGAAGCAGTTTGAGAGACTGACTGTAGAGTCCTGACTTTTTTTGTGAGTAATCCTTTGAGTCTGAGTCTAAAGTCTTCTCGTTGACTCTGGGAAGAAGAGGCGGTGAGACAAATAATATTCAAATGCAGAGCATTTAACACGACAACGACTCTGCCTTTAACTGGACGTCCTTCTAATATATCACCAAGAGTCACAAGAAAAAGTAGTAAAATTAGTAAAAAAAACAAAAAAACAACCCACCTTAAATTTGCCAGACATGACCTGGACAAACCTGAAGATGTCTGCAAGTTTATCCTCTGGACAGACGAGTCCAAAATTGATCTGTTTGGTTGCAATCAAAAGTGCCATGTTTGGCGACAAACCAAAACTGCCCACCACCAAAATAACCTTATGCACACTGTCATGGTGCAAGCATGGTGGTGGTAGTGTCATGGTCTGGGTCTGTTTTTCTTCCTCTGAACCTGGGCGACTCAACATCATTATGGAAACCATGAATTCTGAGAGATACCTGAATTCATGAACAGAACATCAGTCTGAGAGCTAACACTGGACCCAAAGTGTATGTTTAACAAGACGATGACCCTAAGCATTTAAGCAAATCTACCAAAGAATGGCTCAGGAAGAAGCAGTTTAGTGTTTTGGATTGACCAAATCAAAGTTCTGACCTAAATCCAATTGAGCTGCTGTGGCAGGACCTGAAGGGTTGCAGTATATATTAGAAGTGATGATGTGATTCATGTAACAGACCTGGTACTGTCATGTATTTTCTTGGTAGTTTAGTACAGTCTTTTTTGACAGTTGACTTTAAATAGATACATACCTGCATTCATACCTAGCAAGAATCACTGTTTAATCCTGGAAAAGAATCCTCTACTCTGTGGAAATAGATGGCCCCATCAGGGCTAGAGTCTTTATTGATCACTAAGTTTGTTTTGAATAGGTAATTATCTGCCCAGGATGTGCTCAGATTAATATATTGTGCTCACCAAGTGTTTAACTGAGGCTTCTTGGGTTTCACCCACTTCCTTTGAATAGCTAAATAGGCTAAAGACTTATACTTCTAAGACACAGATGAACTATGGCAATGTGACAGATATTTTTCTCTTTGTTTTCAAGAAGTAATTTAAAATGTCAAGGATAAACAGGTTCATTAATGAACTTTAATCGTTCATTTACATGCAGTGAAATTTGTCTTCTGCACACCCTTGACTAGATACATAGACAACATATCACACCACACACATGCACATGCAGGTAAGGGGGCAGAGTGCAGCCATTGAACAGCACGCCTGGAACACTTTTTTGGGGTTAAGTGCCTTGCTCAAGGGCACTTCGGCAGTGTTGTTGGGCACCGTAGCTGTGACACCAGTCATTTTTTCAATCACCAGCTCACAGCTGGAATACACCCTCCTGGTGGTGCCGGGGCTCGAACCAACGACCCTCTGGTGATGGCCTCTCTAACTGCTAGTCCAACCTGCCGCCCAATCGGAAGCCTTAACGCTATGTGGCTATAGAGTATATGGGCAATTTTTGTTGAAAATGCACTATTAATGAACTCAGATGTGTGTGTTAAGAAAATGGAAATGTTCTACAAAAGCAAAATGGCTATCATTTTAAAATCTAAAGTCTACTAAATAAAAATAAAAATCTGATTCTGATTCTCATTCTACTAAAAGCTATATTTTGACTGCTGAAAATGTTACGGTTTAGTCATTAGTTTACGTCATCAGTTCCCTCATGCAATGTTGTTTACATGTTGGGATATGTCCATCTAGCAATCAAGAGATGAACAACAAGGAATTTTTGAAAATAATTAGGTGAACTGTTAGCAAATTGCACATACAAATGATGATACTAATGTCTGTGTATCAAAATATGAATTTTTGTAATTCCTGTTTTGCATATTGTGTATCGTTGTATCTGTTTAAATGTTTGTGTGGAGGCTTGAATCATTGCTCTGTGCCTTTTTTTTTGGAGATAACTAACTAACCTGTAAATGCATCTGTGTGTTTATGGACCAGAGTGAGTGAGTATTGGAGTTCCCCTAATGCATCATAAGCACTAGCACTGAGCTATACAAAAACAAATAGGGTAAAAAATCTTCACCTCATCTTCAAGTTCTTCTCAGTTTAATACAGTATCACAACAAACCTTTACGATAATGATGATATGAAGGAATTTACTCATAAGGTTTTAGTCTCAGAGACATGCAAGATATTGGTTGGAAAGGGATATGCACTCTCAATTTCCTGTTTTCTTAATGCACCAGCTACCCCTCACCCCTCCCAGCCAAAACAACATAACATATTTTTTTTTTGCAATAAAATATTAATCACAAGATGTGTTACATAGAAGTGTGCCAGAATTTGAAAGTTTGGCATGGTGGTTAGAGGTGGAGAGTAGGGTTAATATCACATCTGTTGTTGCTTGCTAGCGGGGGGATTTGCTGTGCCTTGCAAAGCTTAGCTTGGGGACACAGAAGCCATCACTCCTCCATCTCCTCTCCCTCCTGTTCTGCCCCTGCACCCCTCACACCAGCCATCCATGAGTCAAATTGTGCCAGCAAGCAATCTGTTGTGGCAGCAAGGGTGAAGGGGGTGAGACAACCCCCATGCTCTTCCTACTGCTGTCCATCTCATAATTTTGCTCTTAAGTGGAATGAGGGAGACATGAAGGAAAAGAGAGAACATGAAGATTTGTAGGAGTACCCAAATCTCCCATTCAAGTAGAAGTACTAAGGTACTTTTTACTTTTTAATTTTACTGAATTAGAACAAAATTACTGGTGTAAAAATCTAGTTAATGGAAAAATACCGAAAAGACTCTAGATTTGTCGCTACTCCCTTTTGAGAAATAAAGTTTCCAGCATGGTCTGAAAAGTTGCTCAATCTAGCATCTAGCAAATCTCTCAATCTAGCAAAGTCACCAAGTTGACAACAGTGTTTAGCATAATTTACCAAGAACCTATGGATGATTTTGCATATTGTCATATCCTTTTCCACATTAATGCACTTCCTGAGATAACATTTCCTTGTTTCCTCAATTTAAGTACATTAAGATGTGCATACTTCTTGCCATTAACGTTTTACAGAATATCTGTGTTATCCCTCTCAACAGATGTGCATTGA
The DNA here is from genome assembly GCA_900660455.1 of Gephyroberyx darwinii. Lineage (NCBI taxonomy): Eukaryota > Metazoa > Chordata > Actinopteri > Trachichthyiformes > Trachichthyidae > Gephyroberyx > Gephyroberyx darwinii. Next base: position 6,801 of record CABFOQ010050051.1, on the reverse strand, counting down.
TTTTGACTCAAAGCCATGTACCCAGTATGCATGCACTCAGAACTTTGTGACAGCATTAACAAGCAGAGTGTTTTACCCCTTTGTTTTACCCCTTTCTCTATTACTATAGCTAAAACAAAATGAACCCAAGAGAACTGTTTAATGACATTTCAAAAATAAGACAGAAAGTAACTGTTTTCCAAAAGTCACATTGAGTGTGAAACCAATTCTGGACACTGACAGAACTCAAAAAATATACTGTTGCAATGATTTGGGTGGATTTCACTTTTAAACTTTTCTTAAAAGCTCTCAGATGTTGAGACTGATCCATTATTTCCTTTTCCTTTTTAGCTTCGAGACACTAAATCCATTGATCATAATATGACACTTCTTCATTTCCTGGCTGAGAAGTGTGAGGAGAAATACCCAGAGATTTTGAGGTTCCCAGATGAACTGGAGCATGTGGAGAGTGCTAGTAAAGGTATGTCTGTCTATTTATCACACATCATAATGTCCACAGGAAAAGTATTAAGTATTTTATACTTTGCTGACGTAATTTGCTTTGTAAAGGATAGCAATTATGAAATTCTAAGGGTTGCTTACCATGGTGGCAATGTCAGCCTTTGGTATATGGCTATAAACTGTATTCAGAAATATCTGCTTGAAAAAAGAACTGTGCATACTGGTGGAGTAGACTACTGAGTGAGATACTGCATGCACAGACCACTCGGCCGCTCGCCTCGAGCAGCCGGCTCACTCATGGCTGGAACAAGTGACAGTCAAGCAGTGAAATGTCATCGTTTTCGAAAGTCTCCGTTTTTGCCGTCCACACTACGGCGTTTTCAAATTCATCCACTTAAGAGACTGTTTTTGGAGAGCTCCGTTTTGGTGGGTTTTGTGGGACGAGAGGCCAAAACGGATAGATAAGTTTTCTAATTTAAACGGCTTAGTGTGGACATAGTCTTAGATCACTCATCTTGCCCATTTGAACAAAAAACTAAACCACTTAATGATGTCTGCATGCTTCATATATTGAGTTGCAGTGACATGATTTGCTGTTTGGAGGAGCAGGCTATTTGAGTTAATGAGCAGGACTACCTAATAAAGTGGCCGATGAGTGTATATATTCCAAAATGTTGATTGTGGTTAGGGCTTGTTTTCTTTCCCCATTTAATTGGTTCATTCTTGGGACCGTGGGGTGCTTTCTTTCTACCTGTTTTAACCAAGTAAAAAGGCTTACGGTTCAAACAAGGACCTAGGATGTGTTTTACAGTCTGTTAGGCCAATGACTTTCAAAATCAAAATGCTCTATCAGGTGGAATACAAGTCTTTGAAAGTTGGAGTGTCAGTCTTAATTTGTTTGTTGTTTGTTCTGTATTCTGCATCATACCAGGGCCTGAGTGAATACTTGTGTGTTATTTGCTAGAGGGTGTCTATTATGTTCATACACTAAAAAGTTGACAACTTAATAGGCTGTAATTCTACAGAGGACTGAATGACAAATTGCTCAAGAAGTGATGAGGAAATAGTGGCTTGTAAGCAAAAGAGAGTGGCCAAATTGCATCTGTAGCAACTCCTTTACCAAAGTAGCCAGTTTTTGTCTAATTAATATTACCATCAAAGTGTCATCTCCTTAAATTCTAGAGCTGTGCACCAAAAACACAGCATCTTGCATGAATGCATGAGTGTTGAGTCTTGACAAGTGTAGGCTGTGCATGAGGAGAAGGCCACATCCATGCCCTCCAGTTCATATGATCTAGTTACCAAATGAGATCCAGCAAAATTATTATTTTCAACCTTTATTTTATTAGTTTATGTCCAACCTGTTTTCAGTCTTCTATTTATTTTGTCCGGTCATGACAGCTAGCCCTCTCTCATTGTGTCAGCAATAGAGTTGTTTGTCCTTCCATGCTGTCAATCTGCCTGTCAATTAACTAATTCCCCTCTAATTCCGTTCTCAAGTATTTGGTTGAATCCCCGGAGGCTTATTTACTTTGTTAGTCACATAATTGGTTATTTAATCTAATTCAACTAATTATGTGCTTGACTGAGGCTGCCAGCCATTGTATATGTGGACCGAACAGTCGTTATGTATATAGACGGATGTCTAGAATATAAGAACAAATTCAGAATGGTATCAACTCTCATTTCATGGACAATCAATTATTCAAGAGAGTTGTCAGCTAATTGACTGAGACCAGTAAATTGTTGTCTCTTGCAAAAACCCTTGGGAATGGTTTAAGGGGTGAGGATGCTAATTTACTTTTTGAGGCACTGAGCAAGCTGACACTCCTACAAGTGCGCTGAGTTGAATTAGAGGAAGAGTTAGCCATTTCAGAAGAAAAGTAGTGAGTAGTTTGTAGTTTTAGTGAGTAGTTTTAAGCATACCCTTTCATGTCTTTTCCTTTCGTTTACCATGAGAACACACTTTTGTTGGCCATGCTCATGTTTTATTCCATTGTCTTCACTATGTTTACGGAAAGGGAATAAGTAAATCTTTGCTGTCTAGCCTCACAAAACTCATTTTATCTGACTCACTTTGAGGTGGATCACAAAGGAACGTTGTGATGACAGGCCATGCACTGGCCCAATCCTTGTCTTAGTAAAGCTTTTACTGTCTTGTAGAACAGCAGAGCTTCACTGAATTATTTAGCACTAGATCCAGATCCTTTACAAGCTTTTGGTATATAGGTAAACTGGAAAAAGAACATTAAATAGTGTTACATCTTTAACCCAATACACAGTACATCCTAACATGGAGCACTATTTAATTTTTTTGTGCAGGATTGCCTCCTTTTTTTCTCCTCCTAAAATAACTTTAGTCTCTCCCCTACCCTAAACCCCTCCTTTCCTTTCTCTGACTGTTTTTTTCTCACCCAACAACTTGCTGGAATTAAAGTGCTTGGTGACTTTTATGATGCTACTTTGTTCTATCTTAGTCTTCCTTCCAGTCTCTTCACTTCTGTCGCACTTCAATCCCCCTTCTCTCTAGTAACCAATTATAAATAGGAATTTGACAGTACAACCCCCACACATACTTCCCACTTATTATATGTTGATGTAATCAGCCACATTTTCTCCTAAAGAAGATCCATCTTCTTTTTGGTAGAGAAAATAAATAAATAAATAACACCATGTTGTTGTGTCCCATTGGTGAGGAAAATCCATGTGACCAAATCTGTGCTTAGCCTGTGGCCCAAGCATGTGATTTCTGATTGTTGCATCAAGAGATTGTATGAGGAGGGGCTGGCTTATTGGGAAGCTAGCAATGATGTGGGGGATTTAATGTAATCACAAGGCTGTCTACAAAGGTTGGAACCTGTACACTTAATATACCCCATTGATAAGTGTAATCAGTTCTGGCTGATTTCCCTAAGAAAGTCTACCAGTTTCCTTGCCTTGATTGGCCACTCCAGACTTTCACTCCGCCAGTCCTGTACGGCTCAAACCAGCAAAAACTGGACTGGTCACTTTTCCATTGTCTGGATCCCTGTGCACCCACTACTTCAACCATTCAAAATTGTGTACATTTGTTTTGCAAATAATAGCAATGATTTGTTCCATTTGCATCTAAATGAAGGATGATTGGTGATCAACGTTAACTATATTATTGATCACTCCACTAAGGGTCAAGTGGCATACTGTGGCAATTGTTGGTAATGGTTACTGGAGACAATAAGAAACCGCTTCTAGCCCTTTTCACTCATTCTGATAGCATTAGTGAGTGTCTGTAACCACCTTACAATTTTCCTTGCATACTATCAATGAAATGATATCTAGCATTCTAGCATTTCTGAGACTATTTTGACTGTCATAACTTATTTTCCAAATAACTGTTTGCTGCTGTCATGCAGTACTCTGTAGTTCACAACAATATAGAGGATTCTTATTATCACCCCTTGTTTAAAGGACCCAGTTATACATTGCTAACACAGTCAAATATGAATGCGCTAATGCACTAAACGGTTGAGGAATATCTTAGTGTTTTGCTTTAACAACCTAAGTTACCCCAATATACATGATTGTATCTTTTATTACCTCAGAAAGCAGTATGCCCATAAACTAGCTTCAGAGCAGAAGGGGGTGTCCGCATGCAGCTAGAGGTCAGCATTAACTGGGCCATGTCCAGCACACAGCACACATGTCCAGCACTCTTGCACTCTCAAAGGATTCAGCCATCATCAAAGTCTACCTGCATCAAGGTCAATGCTAATTAAAATCCTCAGGATTATTCAAGGAGGCAGGGCCAGCAATCTGCTGATACTCAAGGTGCGACTGGGACAAGGGGAATGGCCATGAACACAGTTTCCATTTGTTTTTGTTTTGTTTTGGATACTTGTCCGTGATACATGTCCACCTTCACATTACGATAAGCAGATTGAGACTGTGATTTAAAGGAAAAATCCACCCTAAACAAATAAAATAAGAACAGCTCAAATATAACTGGTGGACAAATGGATCCATGTAACTTGCCAGTCTGAAATGGGCCTTGAGTGACCAGTCAAGGAAGTTGAATCCAGATATTGTTTAATTGCATTATATTTTATGAAGTGAGGATACTATTAGACTATTGCATCTGATAATTTGACTGATGCCAATTTGTATTATGAAATGGACAAACCTGACTGACTTGAATAGCTCAGTGTTCTAAAGGGAATGTGAGGTCCTTTAACCTCTTCTCACAAACAGCATAGATGAATGTATTGAGAGTACAGGCTCCGTGGATGATAATTGATAATCTAAGGAATGGCCTCAAGGGATGTATACTTCATTTACATGATTGCTCTAACCTTATGCAACGACAATAGAAGTTGATTAGTGTGCAATCAACCAGTCCTTTGCTGCAGTGTGAATAGCAGCAGATTTAAAGTTGGCCTTGTTGGCCAGAAAATTATTATTGATGAAACTATGTTTAGCTCATTTCTTTATAATTGTACAAAGTGTATAATAAGTAATAAGTACTAAGGATGAATGCAGAGAAACTTTTCACCAGTGATCCTAGGTCTGTGAGGTCCTGCTCAATATAATACCTAACAGTACCTTTGCTACCTTTTGTCTTTGTTTGCTCTTTAAATGGGCTTTGCTATGGCCAGTGACTCTGCCTTCTCATTACTTTATGTATAAACAACAACAACAACAATACCATGTTTTGCCATCCAAATTTCCTTTCACATCACTTGCATTTTAGATTCCCAGAGAATCAAGTCTGCACATATTTGTGTTTTTTGTTAGTCTTTAGTGATGGAAGTATATCAACTGTGTTGTTAGCATACTGTAAAATAGTATGCATGCATAACTTTATGAAAACAGGCATGAAGTCAAACTCATAGCATCACTAGCAAGTTAACTGTACCCCACAAGAAGCCTGAATTCAAGAGTGTCTATGATCTACATTTAGACATTCAGATCTAGATCATGAGCCACCAGTGAATCCTGGAGCTTGCATGTAATACAGCTGAAATTTAAATGCAAAAACCATAGTTATACAACATCTTTCTCAAGTCCCACCATGAGATGTGATTGACTTCACCTTTGAGCAAAATACTGTCATTCGGATAGATTCAGTGTTTCTGGAATTTTAGAATTATCCGCCCTTCTGTTCAAAAGGTTTTATTCTATCAGGAGAGAAAAGCAGGTGCAATTATTGCCCATAAAAGGTTGGTACACATTGCTTTTAGATTAGTGAAAGTGGTCTATTTTGTTCCGCCAAAAGCTTGGACATAAGAACTTTGATTAAATCTTCTACACCTGAAGATCAGACAAGGACAAGTGAAGCGCATACTGTGTTTCAGTACTGAGATTATTTTTATAGCTATACAGCTTGGGCAGAGATATCTCATATGCACCTCAATGCATTGTAACGTCCTTTAACCTCATGCCCTGCCAAAGAGTGGGCCCACCTGTGGCTGTGTGCGCCACAGTGGCATTTTACAGTTCCCAAACACATTTTGTTCACTACACACAGCTGATTAGTGTTCATGTATGATAATTAGTGTGCTTGCTACAGCAAGCAACACTTATGTTCTCTTACTTACTTCTTTATTAATAATAATAATAATAATAATAATAATAATAATAATAATAATAATAATAATAATATTCTTCTTCGTCCTCCCAAAACTTCAACACTCAACTACTTTCAGACCATTTAAGCTATTGACACCGTTCAAACACCGTTCAAAAATTCAGCATAGTCTGGAATAGAGAAGTTATATTTGAATGTTTGATTACACTTGTAGTTTTTCTGCAATTGAATTTTATGTGCATAGGAATGCATTACAAAAAGCCTTTTCTTATGCCTCGGCTCAAATTGCTGTGAGCTGGAATGAGCTAAAACCATGAAACTTGGCCCAATAACTGGAAATAATGTGCAAATGCTTCCCAAGAAACATGAGCCCAATCGGCCAGATGGTGGCGCTGTAGTTAAGGCCCATTTTTTGAAAGGCCACGCCCCTCACACTGTGACTCTGATTGACTTGAAATATGACACACAAGTCCAGCTCAATGTGCTCTACAAAAAAGCTTCAAGAACCACTAATGTCCGCCTGACTAGATTTTCCGCCATTTTGAAAAACACATTTTTGACATCTCCTCTTAAACCTAAGGTCCAATTGCCACCAAATCTTCTGTGGATCATTATTGGACCAAGCTTAGAAAAAGTTAGATAAAGCTTATTGAGATCTTATTTAGTTTTCAAGATATTGACAATGAACTTCAAAAGGGCGTGGCTCAGCACATAAATAAACCAAAGTCAACAACCCTTGGGCCAATCAACACAGAACTTGCAGGATATGTCCACATAAGGACCTGAAACATACCCTG